>JAWMAR010000332.1:743919-788919 GCA_036785375.1 Leucoraja ocellata
ATTCAAGAGGGATAGAGAGAATGGAAAAAGGAGGCGGGGTAGCGTTGCTGGTTAGAAAGCATATTAACGCAATGGAAAGGAACGACATTAGTTTGGAGGATGTGGAATCGATATGGGTAGAGCTGCGAAACACTAAGGGGCAGAAAACGCTAGTGGGAGTTGTGTACATGCCACCTAACAGTAGTAGTGGATTTGGGGATGATATCAAACAGGATTACAAATGCGTGCATCAAAGGTAAAACAATTTTTTTTTTAATTTTATTTTTATTAGCAGTACAGTAAATCACGTTAATACATCGCATATATCTTATTGCATTATGTTGTACCACTTCATTTTTTGAGCTTTAAAAAAGATAGAAATAAAAGAAGTAAGGAAAGTAAGCAAGAATCGTGAGGGTGCAGGAAAGTGTTGGGAGAAGAGAACCCTTAGGGAAGGAATTAGAGAAGGAAGCAAAGAAAAGAAATAAGACCCTAGAAAGAAAAGAAAAAAAAGAAAAAAGGAAAACCCATCGCTCTATTGTAACACAAAATTCCGCAAAAAAGGATATACCAACCGTGTTTTTATTAAAAATGTATTTTATACCCCCTCATTACCAGGTCCTGGTAGCCTTTATGTTTTAACTTATTATTGCACCTTATGCTTGTAATAGTTCCATAAATGCAGACCACGTATTTTGGAAGTGATCTGCTTTGCCTGCTAGGAGGAGTCTCATCTCTTCCAAGTGTAGTGTTTCGAACATGTTTGAAATCCACATTTTTGTTGTTGGTATTGGATCATTTTTTCAAAATTTAAGTATAAGCTTTTTTCCGATTATTAGCCCATAATTAAGTAAGTTCTTTTGAAACATATTTAATTCTGGGTTATCTTCCGATATTCCAAAAATGATCCATTCTACTTTGGGTAGTAGTTTTGTTTTAAATAATTTTGTAAAGATTTCAAATATTTTGTTCCAGAATTTTTGGATTTTTATACAGAAAACAAAATAGTGCGCTATGTTAGCTTCTTGTAACTGACATTTATCACAGATGGGTGAGACATTGGGGAAAAGTTTATTTATTTTAGTTTTTGAATAATATAGTCTATGTAATGTTTTATATTGGATTAGAGTATGTCGTACGTTGGTCGAGCATTTATGCACATATAATAAGTGTTTATCCCAGTTCTCTTTTGAAATTTTTATAGCTAATTCTTGTTTCCAGTCTCTTCTAATATTATCTGTTGTAGGTATTTCTATATTCAATATAATATTATATAAGTATGATATTAGATTTGCTGATTCAGCCTTTATCTTCATGGCTTCATCTAATAAGTCTGGGGGCATATTATAATAGTCCTTTGTATATTTTTTCAGATAATCACGAATTTGAAGATATTTAAACTATTGATTATTTTTCAAGTTATATTTCAGTTGTAATTGTTGAAATGGTAATAATTTCCCTAATTCATACAAGTCTCCGAGCGTTTTGATTCCCGTTCTTTCCCATTGTGTAAATGATTTAACTATAATTGAGGTTTTAAACGAAGGGTTATTGGCTATTGGCATTAGCAGAGATAGATTTCTTAATTTTAAGTTCTGTTTTATTTGTTTCCATGTTCTAATTGTACTATGTACCACTGGATTTTTATTATAATGTTTGTTATTCAAATTCGTTGGTGAGAGGAGAATCGCTCCTGTATTACCGGGAGCGCAGTCCTCTCTCTCCATTATAATCCAATCCACCTGCTGGGCAGAGTTGTCCAGCAGGTGAATCATATTTTTAATATTTACCGCCCAATTATAGTACATAAAGTTAGGGAGCGCTAGACCACCCATCCCTTTTGATTTACTAAGGTGTGCTCTTTGTATTCTGTGGGATTTATAATCCCATATAAAGTTTGTGATGTCTGAGTCTAATTTTTTGGAAAAAAAATTGGAAGATATATTGGAATTGATTGAAATAAATATAGGATTTGTGGTAAAAAGATCATTTTTATAGCATTTATTCGACCTATTAAGGACATCGGCAGCGTTTTCCAGAATTTAATTAGATTGTTTAATTTCTTAAGTAAGGGGCTATAATTAGCATTAAACATACCGTGATCATGTCTAGTGATTTCAATTCGTAAGTATTTATTTTTTTCTGTAGCTATTTTAAAGGGGAATTTCAAAAGTTGTGTCGAGTCTTTCGGTTTTATCGACATAATTTCACTTTTGTTCCAGTTTATTCTGTATCCTGAGAAAGATCCGAAATCCTCGATTAGGTTTAATATGTTTGGTATGCTGATTTGGGGTTTTGTGATATACAGTAATACATCGTCTGCGTATAAGGATATTGTGTTATTTGAATGTTTTGTATTATAACCATAGATGTCAGGATGCGTTCTAATTTTTTCAGCTAAAGGTTCAATTACCAGAGCGAATAATAGCGGTGATAATGAACACCCGTGTCTATTGCCCCTTGTTAATTGGAATTTCGTAGATAGTATATTATTAGTTAATATTCTAGCCGTGGGTTTGGTATATAATAATTTTATCCATGCGATGAAGCTCTCTCCCATTTGAAATTTTTGCAATACTTTAAACATATAATCCCATTCTACTTGATCAAACGCTTTTTCTGCGTCCAATGAAATGATAGATAACTCTTGTTCTTGAGATTTGTGAGAGTGCATTATGTTAAGCAGACGTCTCAGGTTATTAAATGAGTGTCTCTTAGGTACAAATCCCGTCTGATCCTTATTTATTAATTTACTGACATATTGACTTAGTCTTCTAGCTAGTATTTTCGCTAATATTTTTTATGCAATAGCTCTGTATTATCCTGGTTCTTCTATATCTTTATATTTTTTAAGTATTAGTGTGATCGTTGATTCTGCTAGTGTTTCAGGTAAGGTTTGTTCTTTATACGCGTATGTATACATTTTCTGTAGACGTGGTGTAACTATGTCGTAAAAACATTTATAAAATTAATTACTGAATCCGTCTGGTCCTGGTGTTTTTCCGTTCTTAAGTGTGTTTATTGTGTCTTCTATTTCCTTAGCTGTAATGTGTGCTCCTCTTGTTCCTTCAATTCTAGTTTTGGGAGGTTACAATCGTTCAAAAATTCTCTAGCTTTATTATTGTCTATTAAGATGTGTGTATATTCTTATTATATTGAGCAAATATTTTATTGATATCATTAGGTAGTATTAATAAATCCCCTCTATTTGATTTAATCTTTAAAATTGCATGATCTTTTTCCCGTTTTTTCAGTTGGCGTGCGACAATTTTATGGGGTTTATCCCCAAATTCAAAACGTTCTTGTTTAGTAATATGGAATAATCTTATAATCTTCTTTGATAATAATTTATTTAGCTTAAATTTCAGTATTACATTTTTTTAATGTTTATCCATAGTTGGATCTTTAGCATTATCTATATCTAGTTGTCAGATTTGTTCTTCTAATTGTCTTTGTTCATTTTTATCATTTTTGTTTTGAAAAGCTTGATACGAGATAATGACTCCTCTAATAAATGCTTTGAAGGATTCCCATAATAAAGTAGGCGAAATATCTGGTGTATCATTTATCTCAAAAAATAGATCCATTTGTTTTTTTAGATATATACTCCCTTGTGGGTCTTTCAAAATTTGCGAGTTAAACCTCCAGAACGATTTGTTCATAGAGATTCCTTACAGTTTTAAAACAAAAGATAGCGGGGAATGATCTGAAATCGTATTGGTGTGGTATTTAGGGTTAAGAGTATAAGGAATTCGTTTTGTATCCACTAGGAAATAGTCTATACGTGAGTATGTTTTATGCACCATTGAATAAAACGAGTATTCCCTTCCAGTCGGGTACGCGATCCTCTAAACGTCTGCGATAATTGTATTTTTTATATATGTATTTAAGAGTTCACTAGTTTTAGATTTCATATCACCTGTTTGTTTTTGCGTCGATTTATCTAAGTACGGATCTAAAGCACAGTTGAAGTCTCCTCCAATTATAACATTTTGGTAGTTAGTTTCTGCGATTTTATTCAGAATTTTATTAAAAAATTGAGGATTATCAAAATTGGGCGCATATATGTTTACCAAGGTGATTGTCGTAGCATAAATCTCTCCTGTGACTATAAGATATCTCCCTTCCTTATCTGATATAATATTCTTTGATTTGAATGGTATTCCTTTGCGAATAATAATTGCGGTGCCTCTGGATTTGGATGTGTATGAGGAGTGAAATGTTTGGCCTATCCATTTCGCCCTCAATCTCATCTGGTCTTGATGTTTAAGGTGCGTTTCTTGTAGAAAAGAAATGTCCGTGTTATATGATTTCAACTGAGCTAGTATTTTGCCCCTTTTAATTGGTTCATTAATACCCCTTACATTCCAGCTACACATTGTGATTCCTCCCATTTTCTTTTGTTTATCATCTTGCATTTTCTCTGATTTTAGTACCTTTATGTATCACGGTGCATCCGTAGCTCAGGACTCTGGATAGTTGGGGGGGGGCGTTTATATTATTAACTTCCTTGGTAGATCCCTTTTGCTATTTTCCTTGAAAAAAACACATAATAGTGACATATTGTGATTAAAAAAATTGACACGTAAAATTACAGTGTCTGAAGTGTTCGATACTGTAATGTGTGTCCCACACGTCTGTGGGGTCCGACATTTATTCGACTTCAGAAATTGATGATTTACTGTTAGCTCCACTCTTTTTATTATTCTGTCCCTAAGAAGGCGGTGCCATTTCAAATTCAGCTAAATTTCACCCATTACCTTATCTATATCTGTGTATATATAAATATATTTCATTAGCCAGTATCCGATCTGTGTTCAGCTACTGTGAAATGTATTTATCTAACACTTTCATCTACTAATTATTTATAGTTAGTTATATATTTGATAAAAGTAAGCTGTTAGCTGTAAGGGTTAACCAGAAACAGGCTCCTGGAATTATGCCAGGTGCCTGAGTCTTCTCCCTTCTTCACACGAACTACATATCCCTTATCATTTCAATGTTATCTACTTTAATTCTAAAATTAGTCATCTCTATATATGAACTAGTCAGTCTTATAAGCAGATTATTACATTTTACCCATTATATAGTTCAGGTTAGTTTCCATTTATATTTCCATATTAGTATTGTTAGTTATTATTAATTCTCTATATTTTGTAAACGTGTTTTAAACTCTTGATTCGCCATTCGACCTTGGGGTGTTTTCCACATTCGGCTCTGATGTTCATCTTTGGTTAGCTCATCAGTCCTTCCTTCATTCTGAACAAAGGATGTCCTTGAGTTAAAATTCAAAGCGTCCAAAGGAGATAAGATGTCTAGACAAACGCACGTGGAAATTTAGTTCCATTTTAAACTTTTTGCGAGTGTTGTTTCTTCCCTTGTATTCGGGTGTTCTCTGTGAGATAATAAAAGGCAAGAAAATGACCATATCCTCCCGCTGGTGTGGTTAATCTTCAGTTTCTGCCTTTGCGACAATCTCTTTGGCATATTTATAAGATGCATCCGAGTTAGTGAAGGTTTTCTCTTTTCCCTTGAAAGTAATGCGCATTCTGGCCGGATAAAAAACGCCACATCTAACATCTTTGACTCCATAGAGAATCTGTCTTGTCTGTTCAAACGTTCTTCTCTTTTGAACGATCTCAAAGGGATAATCCCGCAGGAGTTTGATAGTGTCTTGTCCAAAGGTCATCTTCACTCCATATTTGATTTTTTTCATCAGCTCTTCAAGTGCTGAAATGTCCCGAAGTTTGACTATGATCTGTCGTGGGTGGGCTGGATCTGCTTGTGCTCTTGGCTTAAATCTCTGTATTCGATGTGCCACTTCAATTTCCGGTTCCACAGGTAGATTGAGTACCTGTTTGATTAGGTCCGCAGTGAACCCACGAGCGTTGTCCCCTTCTGCCCCTTCTGTTACTCCCAGTATTCGTAGATTTTAGCGTCGTGAGCGAGATTCAAGATCAAGGCATTTATCTGAAACTTTTGCCAGTTGACTCTTGAGGCTGTCTAGTTCTAGCTTCATTCCCTGCATATCTTCAGCCATTTGTTCAACCACTGTTTCCATGTATTTTATTTCGGTTCCATGTGAAGAAACAATTACATTCACAGCCTCAAACTTCTTCTCAGTTTCTTCTTCGCCTTTCTTACTTCTCACCACTAGCTCTTCATGCACATCCTCAATTCGTGTTTGTATAATGCCAATTCAGTCAATTTTTTGGTTACCAGCATTAATGTTTGCCATAATTTCCATTGATTTAACATTCATATTTTCCATACTTTCCAACATTTTTGAGTTTCCAGCCTCAATATCCTTTCTCAAATCTCTTACCGAGCTCTTTATGTCCTCCATTTCATTTTTCTCCTTAGTAGACATCTCAGTCTTGGATGTTGTAGCTATTCCAGAATCCACTTCAGAGGTCTGTTCTTCAGTCTTCTGTGTGTTCAGCAGTTTTGAGATGTTCCTCTGTGGGCTCTGAGCTGGAGACGTTTTTTTTTTCATTTTAAATGCTTTTCCCTCCGTTTTAAATTGCAGCGCTTACTGATGACGTCATCAGTGCGACGTTCCGGGTCTCCGGTGAGTTTTTGAATTGGACCCGACTTCCAGACACAATTTTAACGCGAAAAATCGCGTTTCCACAGGAGCGGAGCTAAAAGTTGCGACTGCTAGCCTAGCATGGGGCAAGCGGAAGTCCTCCATGTTGTAACTCTTACTGAATAGTTATTCTCCCTCCTGTGGGGTAGTACTGATGGAATGACACTGTGGAGTAGTACTGATGGAGTGACACGCCTTGGGAACGTACTGGTGACACTGGAGTAGTACATTTGACGTTCCAACGGGGTGTGGTAGTACTGATGGAATAATGGACTGTGTGGTAGTACTGATGGAATTGCACCCTGTGGGGTAGTATTGGTGGAATGACTCACTGGGGGGAGCATTGATGGAGTGACATACTATGGTGCTATACTGATGGAGTGACAAACAATGGCGCATTACTGATGGAGTGGCATATTATGGGGTGGTACACATGTAGTAATGATGAGGTGTTAAATGTATGGTGGCACAAATGGAGTGACACTGTGTATGGTAAATAGACGTAAAATGGTGGAATAAATCTGCGGGACAGGCAGCATCATGGAGCGAACGAATGGGCGACGTTTCGGGGCGAGATCCTTCTTCAGACTAATGTCACAGGAGTGAGCGGGACAGAGTAGAATGTAATCGGAGATAGTAAGGCTGGTGGGGGGCTGGGAAGGGGAAGAGGATGGAGAAAGATGGAATGCAGTGGCTACTTGAAGTTAGATAAGTTAATGATCATACCACTGTGGGGTTAGCTACCCAAGCGAAATATGAGGGCCGTTCCTCCAATTCGCGCAGAGCTTCATTCTGAGCATGGAGGAGGCCCAGGACGCCACGCTCTATGGTTGTCCTGATGGAGTGGAATAGTGTGGTGTAGTGCTGATGGAGCAATAAAATGTGTAGTAGTATTGATGGGCTGACACTCCGTGGGGTAGTACTGATGTATGACATATTCTGGGGCAGCGCTGAAGAAGGGACACACTTTGGGGTAGTTGTGATGGAGTGGCATGTGTCGGATAATACTGCTGGAACGATAACCTGACAGGTAGTTCTGTTGGTGACACATTGTGGGGAGGTTCTGATGGAGTAACAGACAGTGGGGTAGTACTGATGGATTGACACACTGTGGTGGTACTGATGGAGGGACACACTGTTGTGGTACTGATGAAATGATCCACTGTGGGGCAGTACTGATGGAGTGACACCCTGTGGGTGGTACTGATGGAGACACACTGCGGAGCAGTACTCATGGAGTGACATAATCTGGGGTAGTACTTATAGTGGCAGATTTTCATATCTGTTCAAGGATTATTTCATTTAGTCATTATCAGTATCAGTATATCGATTGAGTAATGGGTAATGTGCTGACGCTGTCTGATTGTGGAGATCATCAGTATCAGTATCAGTATATCTTTATTGTTATTTCCTGAGTACTCACATACCCAGAGGAAACAAAAAAACGTTGCTCAACCAGTGTCCGTTCAGTGTGCAGTACAAATAACAACAAGTAAATATAAATAAAAATACATATATCATGAACAGATTAGATTAAACGCTCTACTCTCTACTAAACATCAACAGCCGTTCCGATCGACAGCTGCTGCAGTGTGTTCAGGTTGGTGGTTGGTGCGCGATACTTTGGCAGGGGGCTAAGTCCGTTTATCAGTCTTGTAGCCTGCGGGAAGAAGCTGAGGAGCATCCTGCTGGTTTTGCAGCTAATGCTCCTGTACCTCTTCCCAGATGGCAGGATGGAGAATATGTGATGCGATGGGTGATGATGGAGATGGCTCTGTCAAATTAGTGCCGTTCGTACGCCTTGCAGCTCCCGTACCAGGAAGTGATGCAGTTGGTTAATGTGCTCTCGACTGTCCCCCTATAAAAAGTTCGTAGATGTGTAGTGGGGAGACCTGCTTTACGTAGTCTTCGGAGAGGGTGTAGTCGCTGCTGGGCTCTCTTGACCAGTGCTGTGGTGTTGGTTGTGGACATCAGGTCATCTGACAGGGGGAGTCCTACGAACTTCACGCTGCTGACCCTTTCCACATTAGCTCCATCGATGTGCAGAGGTGTATGGTGTTGTTTTCCCGCCCTCCTGAAGTCAACCACCATCTCCTTAGTTGTTCCCACGTTGAGAATGAGGTTGTGACACTTCCGGTGGCGCTATGGAGAACTAAGTCCAGCGCCAACCAGCTCCGTACCGAGGAAAACAAAAAACGGGAGAAAAATCGGGACCTACCTGCAGCGATCGTAATCTGAAACGGCAGCCTGCGTGACGTCATCAGGCCTGCGACTTAAGGTATGTCGCTACAACACACCCCCCCCCGTGGAACAACAAAAAAATCGGCTAAAGGAAGACCCCAGATGGAAGAGGAAGGCCCTACAGAAGCCTCGGCCTCAGTTACAGCGATGGCCCAGGAAGATCCTCCAAGGAAGATTAAAGGGGGGAAAAAATTGGAAATGGAAGATCTTAAAATTTTTCTGGCTGCTGAAATGAAGACTTGTCTGGCTGCTGAAATGAAGACTTTTAGTGAGAAATTTCAAAAATCACTAGACACCTTCAAGGTAGATTTTAGAGCAGAAATGCTCGTTACAGTTCAACAAATGCTTGAAAACTGGAAGAGGACGAGGGAGGAAGAGGTCAAAGACCAGATGGAAGTGATGGAAGCCAGACTCGTTTCGGTGGAAACAAAGGCTCAAATAGAGGTGGACCCCATTCGCCAAGAACTCGATCAACACAGAATAGCGTTAACCGAGCTTGAGAAATGTGCGATGACGAGTGCAGAAACAGTAAATCAGCTCCTTACTGAAAACCAACGCCTCACAAACATGGTGAGCAAATTAAATGATAAATGTATCGATCTGGAGGGGCGTCAAAGACGAAAGAACCTAAGAATTGTAGGGGTGAAGGAAGGAAGGGAGAAGGAAATGGGTACTCGGGATTTTGTGGCAGACCTATTACATACAGTCCTAAAATTGGATCACAAACCTCTACTCGGCCGAGCCCATAGAGCGCAGCGACGTCGTACTCAAGATGATGTCCATCCAAGACAAATTATTGTAAAAGTCCTACAGGATCATGAATTTGATGAGATAATGAAGAAAAGTGTTCGGAGCGGTCAACTTTTTTTTGAAGGCGAGAGATTTAGCATCTACCGAGATTACTCGACAGAGGTCTTCAAGAAAAGAATGCTGTTCAACGAGACCAAAAGAATATTGAAGAGTGTACCGGATTTGAAATACAGCCTACTCTATCCCGCAAAGCTAAGAGTCACCTACAATTCCAATGTGTTCTTTTTTACAGAGCACGAAAAAGCACTCGAATACGCCAAGGTAGTTGGTAACGTGCCTACAGACTGAAGAACCCACACCACTCCTTAGGAGCCAAGGACTAAGATGACCATCAGATCTAAAAGGACCTTTAAAATTCGTTCAAGAACCTTATAGACACTTGGAAATCGAAAATGATGGAGGACACTGGACAAAAACTGCGATTTTTCGAGGGTTTTTCCCTCTTTTTTCTCTTTTTTGTTTTAGCTCTTTTTAGGTGACTAATCATTACTATTATATGTAAATTCATATTTAACTATATAGGTAACAACTAATACTTATTAAATATCCTTATTTCCACTAAAATTATTAACATTATTAATCCTTATAAAAGTTAATATGGTATAAGATGGATAACAATGATCAATAACTAATAGTCTTTGATAAATGAAGAAAGGAATTACATAATATAGTATATAGAAAGATATGTAAGAGGTAAATTAACCTATATGATAATTATGATTGACGGGTTTCCTTTTCTTTTTTTCGCTCTATCTTTCAATTTAAAATCATTTTGCTGTCTTGAACCTTTCTGCAGGGTTACGTGTTGACACTAGTATACATGTGGGTATGTATACATATATATATATATATACGTGTACGTAGGTAGGTGCATATATATTGTGTGGGTATAAGTATGACTAGGTAAATAAGTTTGATACTCCCAAAGAAGTTGATTGAATGTTAAATATAATTTCCCTTTTTTTTTTCTTTCCTCTTCCTCGGGCACGGAGCTGGGAATTTTTTCATTTTACAAAGGCTACGGAAGTCTTTAGAATTCTAGCCACGTTAGTGTGGCTATCACTAACTACACTAATTGTAGATGTAGTTCTTTTTTCTTCACCCTACACTAACCAACCCTATCACTTTTCTTTCTTTAAATATTTCTTTAACTCAAGGTTTGAATGGAAAAACAAGACCAAGGCAAGGAGATATGATCGGAAGAATGATGTATTTGAATTTAAATTCATCTATCTGAGGTTTGGGAGCAGGGTCAGGTTCTATGTGTTGTTCCTTCTACCCGGTTATAGACCACCACAAAAGCAATATGCAAGATGCTAACATGACAAGAAGGGGTCAGGGAATAACATTTTGTAGTTGGAATGTCAAGGGAATCAATGAACCAATTAAGAGAAGTAAAGTTTTGGCACACCTAAATCAAATCAAAACAGATATAATATTTCTTCAAGAGACACATCTTAAAAAGGAATCACAACACAGACTTAAAGCTAAGTGGATCGCTGAATCATATCATTCTTCTTTTTCCCATAAGTCAAGAGGAGTAGCAATAGTAATTCGTAAAGGAATTCCTTTTGCGACCTCCTCAATAATAGTGGATATGGATGGCAGATATATTATAGTGGTTGGAGAGTTAAATGGTGAAAAAGTGATCCTTCTAAATGTTTATGGGCCTAACTTCGATAACCCCACTTTTTTTAACAAAACATTTAATAAAATTCCTGAATTTGCACAATACAAATTAATAATTGGAGGAGACTTCAATTGTACATTAGACCCATACTTAGATAGATCATCAAGGCAAAAAAAATCAACATCCAACTCAAGTGTTTTTTTAAATTCATTTATTAATACCACTAATATTAAGGATATCTGGAGAATAGAAAACCCAACCGGACGGGAATATTCATTTTATTCACCAGTACACAAAACATACTCAAGAATAGATTACTTTTTAGTTGATTCTACGTTTATTCCATTTACTTATAATTCAAAATATCATAACATTATAATCTCAGATCACGCACCGGTAACATTCATGATTAAATTAAATGGAATGTCCGAGAAACAAACATATTGGAGACTTAACCCGCAAATCCTGAACGAAAGATCATGCCAGGAATATATTATTAAACAAATTCAAATATTTTTTGAGGTAAATGACAACCCTGACACACCTGCTTCTCTTATGTGGGAGACGTTCAAAGCGTATGTTCGAGGTACATTAATCTCTGCCCAAGCATTTTATAATAAAGAAAACAGGATTAAACAAAAAGCACTGGAAAGTGAAATTAAGCAACTAGATACAGAAAACGCGAGAACGCCATCTACGTTAAAACATAATAAAATTGCTGTACTGAAATATAAATTAAATAAAATGTACTCAGAACAAGTAATAAAACTTTATCAAAAAACCAAACAATTACAGTTTGAATTTGGAGACAAACCACAAAAATTATTAGCACGCCAGCTGCGAAAAATGGAAGGGGAAAAAATAATTCATAAAGTTAGAACAGAGACAGGAGAATTATTAAAAATGCCCAAGGATATAAATGATAGATTTCTACAATACTATCATAACCTTTATTCAACTAAAACTGTAGCACAATCAGAAGGAATAGCAGATTTTTTAATAAAATGTAATTTAAAAGGTTTAGATTCAAAGGATAGAGAATTATTAGAAAGGGAAATTACGATAAAGGATATTGAGGAGTCTATTGGCTCTCTTAAAAATGGTAAGGCAGTAGGGCCAGATGGTCTAGGTTCAGAATTTTACAAGAAATTTCATGATTTGCTGTGCCCACGCTTGCAAAGACTATATGATTATATCTACACCCAACAGAAACTCCCAGATACCTTAAATGAATCTATAATAACGCTTATTCCTAAAGCTGATAAAGATCCGGAAGATCCGGGATCATACAGAGCAATTGCACTTCTGAATACAGACCAGAAAATACTAACTAAAATACTAGCACGTAGATTAAGTACAGTGATGAATAAATTAATACACCCTGACCAAACAGGCTTTATTCAGAAACGGTATTCATATTATAATCTAAGAAGATTATTTAATATTATATATACCAAGAGAATTATTAATGAAGATTTAGCAATAATCTCACTTGACGCTGAAAAAGCATTTGATCAGGTCGAATGGCCTTATTTATTTTCGGTGATGGAAAAGATGCAGCTAGGGGAGAAATTTTGCACATGGATAAAACTGCTATACACAAATCCTACGGCCAGAATACTTACCAACCAAAGACTGTCATCTAAATTCAGTCTATCTAGAGGGTGTAGACAAGGATGCCCGTTATCTCCATTACTATTTGCACTTGCAATTGAGCCACTTGCAGAAAGAATTAGGGGGCATCCGGAAATATATGGGTATAACAGTAAAGACACAGTGAATAAAATTTCTCTATATGCAGATGACGTATTAATTTACATCACAAAACCAGAAATTAGTATCCCAAACCTATTAAAACTAATAAACCAATTCGGTGCACTTTCAGGATACAGAATAAATTGGAATAAAAGTGAAATTATGCCAATAAGGGAACATAATAAACAGATAATACAACAATTCCCATTTAAAGTAGTAAATGAAAAATTTAAATATCTAGGTATCTATGTAACTAAGATATATACATCATTATTTAAAGCAAATTTCCCCCCATTATTGAATAAATTACATAAGAATATCCAATACTGGAAAACATTACCTATTTCAATGGTTGGTAAAATTAATGCCATAAAAATGATTTTTTTACCGCAAATATTATACCTTTTTCAGACGATTCCGATATACCTGGCAAAAAACTTCTTTAAAAAATTGGACTCTATTGTTAATGATTTTATCTGGGATTATAAGAATCATAGGATAAGCAAAAGACACCTGTGTAAATCAAAAAATAATGGAGGCTTGGTTTTACCTAACTTTTTGTTTTATTACTGGGCAGTTAATATTAAAAATATGAACTTCTGGTTGGGAGAAATAGACCAGCAACCAGACTGGTTAAAACTGGAAAGGGAAGATTGTATGCCTTATGATATTGGTTCGATATTATTTGCTACGTCTAAATTAAACAAGAAAATTTATAAGGAAAACCCTATAATATTTAGTGCTATAAAAATTTGGAAACAATTAAAAAAGACATTAAAATTAGATAACTTATCTCTTTTTCTTCCAATTGTGAATAATTCATTGTTTAAACCTTCATGTTTAGACGGGGGTTTTACACAATGGAAGAATAATGGAATTAAAAATATAGGACACCTTTACAAAGAAGGCTCTTTTTTGACATTTCAGGAGTTGCAACAGATTTATGGACTTCGAGGAAATGATTATTTCAGATATCTTCAACTCAGAGATTATGTTAAATCGAATTCTAAAAATTTTCGAAATAGAAACCCAGAGATTCTTGATGAATGTTGGAATAAGCATCCTAATACAGAAAAATTAATATCTTATATATATAATATCTTATTAGATAGTGACATTCCTTTGACGGACTTACACAGACAAGCATGGGAAAAAGAATTAAACCAGGTAATAACGAAAGACACTTGGGAAGAAAGTCTACAACACATACATCAATGTTCACTAAACGCGAGACATTCTCTAATACAATTTAAAGTAATACATAAGTTACACTACGCCAAAACAAAATTACATAAAATTTTTCAACATATCTCACCTATATGTGATAAATGTCAACATTTAGAAGCTACGTTATCGCACATGTTTACAAACTGTACAAAAATTAAAAAATTTTGGGTAAATATTTTTAGTATAATATCCAAAGTAATCAACACACAACTGGAACCCAACTCAAAATTAATAATACTCGGAATATTAGAATCAAATCAAACACTTAGAATAACACAAAGAAACTTTATCGATTACAGTTTAATAACAGGAAAAAAATTAATCCTAAAATTTTGGAAAGGCCCTACGGCCCCCACAATCAAAATGTGGATTATAGAAATGACGGAGACCTTAAACATGGAAAGAATCAGATTTTCCCTGTTGGATAAACAGGAATTATTCGTTGGAACATGGTCTCCTTTTATTGATTATTTAAAGGGTCAGAATAGTTCAGCACAGGAACCTGACTAGCACCCGGACTAAAGATTGGATGAAATGCTATACTTCGAAATGTACGAACATATCTCGAATGATGTTTTTAAACTTTAACAAATTTTTCCATTCTTCTTCAATTACCTCTTTCACTCCTTTTCCTTTTTTTATTTTTTATTTTAGTTTTCTTTTTCCTTCTTCCCTCTCTCTATTTCATCTATCCCTTTAGCCCTATCTAGTTATAAAAAAAAAACGAAGAAAAATGCAAAAAGTATTGGAGAAAATGTAATAATAACTGACAATATTATCAATTTAAAAATGATGTAACAATGATGTAATAGATGTAATAGATCATGTACCTATCTCCAATAATAAAAAATTAAATACAAAAGAGAATGAGGTTGTGGGATTTGCACCATCCTGTGAGCAGCTCCACCTCCATCCTGTACGCCGACTCATCATTGTCACTGATGAGACCCACCACTGTTGTGTCATCAGCGAACTTGTTGATGAAGTTGTTATTGAGCCAATTATGATTGAAGACAGGGGTTCAGGAGATAATAGGAACGCACTCACGAGCACTCCACGAGACATTCAATGCCGTCGAAAGGTAAACTTTCCAAATCTTCTCTTGGTTAAAAGTAGTTTTATTGTAGTAGCAATAACAGTAAGATATTCATCCAAATTTCTACTTTTATAAGTACACTAGGAAGGAACCCGTTGGCTCCCAGCTTCACACGGGAGGGCTGGTCCCATAACGCAATATTCCACCTCTCCACCAATTACAATGTTGGCCAGTAGGGGGGGGGGGGGGGGGGGGGGGTTCTTCTGGAACGCTAACTTCGGTTTTGTGGGCCCACGGCTCGTTTCCAGAGTGCGAGTATCGAAATTGTGGGCCGAATGGATTCTTGGGCTGGCAGTTCAGTCACTCAGCCCTAGTGGGCGGGCGGCTCAGAAACTCGGGCCTAGTGGGCTGGCAGCTCCGAAACTGCCAGATATTCTGCTGAAAACACGTGACAGAGTCTCTGTGAGAGAGAACGGGGAGACGGTGGACAATTGATGTCAGATATTTTCACCTTTTTTACAGATCACAGCTATGAATGAGGAAAGACTATACTTGCGTGGATCTCAGGAGCGCTAGTATGGGTGTTGTGGGTTGAAGGGACTGCTTTCCAGAGGGCTAATATGGACATTGTGGACTGAATGGAGTATTGGACTTGCAGTTCACTAAGTCATGACTGGTGGGCTGGCACGTCAGTCACTGCCAGCTGGTGTGGTGGCAGTTCAATCAGTTACCTCTCCCTCATTCACCCCCCAACTCTGCTCCATGCACCCCCCCCCACATATTCCGTCCATCTCCCCTAAACCTCCCCCCATGCATTCTCAGTGGCTCTCCGACAGCGCAGCTATTCCTGCCTATTTGATACCCATTGTGATGAAGAACGCGCAGACATGGCAAGTGGAAAACATATTTATTCAAGATCCAAATGCTAACGAGTCTTAAAACATTGCAATTCCAACCTCATAGCACTACAAGCAGGGTGCAGGCAGCAATTCAAACCTCACATCACACGAAGCAGAGTGCAGGCAGCAATTCAAACCTCACATCACACCAAGCAGAGTGCAGGTAGCAAGCCCAACCTGATAGCACGCCAAGCAGAATGCAGGCAGCAAGTCCAACCTCACAGCATGCCAAGCAATCAAACAGAGACAAACACACACACACACACGCACACACACACACACACACACACACACACACACACACACACACACACACACACACACACACACACACACACGCACACACACGCGCGCGCACACACACACACACACGTACACACACACACACACACACACGCACATACACACAACACACAGAGAGACACACGGATAGAGACACACACAGGGGGCACACAGGGACACACATACAGGGACACATACAGACAGAGACACACACACATACACACACAAAACGACACACACTCATACACACACAAAATACACACAAACACAACGACACACACACACATACACACAAACGCAAACACACACACACAAAACACACCCACACAAACACAAAGGCACACACACACACACACAGACAAAGACGCACAGACACAGACACACATATACACACACTCACACAGAGCACCAATACTAAAATGGCAATTAAATTCAGAACGTGGTAAGCATACTGATTCATGTTACTAACCCTATAGTGCATATAACCATATAACCATATAACAATTACAGCACGGAAACAGGCCATCTCGGCCCTACAAGTCCGTGCCGAACAACTTTTTCCCTTAGTCCCAACTGCCTGCACTCATACCATAACCCTCCATTCCCTTCTCATCCATATGCCTATCCAATTTATTTTTAAATGATACCAACGAACCTGCCTCCACCACTCCACTGGAAGCTCATTCCACACCGCTACCACTCTCTGAATAAAGAAGTTCCCCCTCATGTTACCCATAAACCTCTGTCCCTTAATTCTGAAGTAATGTCCTCTTGTTCGAATCTTCCCTATTCTCAAAGGGAAAAGCTGATCCACATCAACTCTGTCTATCCCTCTCATTATTGTAAAAACCTCTATCAAGTCCCTCTTAACCTTCTGCGCTCCAGAGAATAAAAACCTAACTTATTCAACCTTTCTCTGTAACTTAGTTGTTGAAACCCAGGCAACATTCTAGTAAATCTCCTCTGTACTCTCTTTGTTTTTTGTTGACATCCTTCCTATAATTGGGCGACCAAAATTGTACACCATACTCCAGATTTGGTCTCACCAATGCCTTGTAAACTTTTAACATTACCTCCCAGCTTCTATACTCAATGCTCTGATTGATAAAGGCTAGCATAACAAAAGCTTTCTTTACCACCCTATCTATATGAGATTCCACCTTCAAGGAACGATGCACGGTTATTCCCAGATGCCTCTGTTCACCTGTATTCTTCAATTCCCTACCATTTACCATGTACGTCCTATTTTGATTTGGCCTGCCAAGGTGTAGCACCTCACATTTATCAGCATTAAACACCATCTGCCATCTTTCAGTCCATTATTCCAAATGGCCTAAATCACTCTGTAGACTTTGGAAATCCTCTTCATTATCCACAACACCCCCTATCTTGGTATCATCTACATATTTACTAATCTAATTTACCACACCTTCATCCAGATCATTGATGTACATGACAAACAACAAAGGACCCAACACCGATCCCTGAGGCATCCCACTAGTCACCTGCCTCCAAAGCGACAAACAACCATCCACCATTACCCTCTGGCCTCTCCCATTCAGCCACTGTTGAATCCATCTTGCTACTCCTGCATTTATACCCAACAGTTGAACCTTCTTAACCAACTTTCCATGACGAACCGTGTCAAAGGCCTTACTAAAGTCCATATAGACAACATCCACTGCTTTACCCTCGTCAATTTCCCTAGTAACCTCTTCAAAAAAATCAATAAGATTAGTCAAACATGACCTTCCAGGCACAAATCCATGCTGACTGTTCCTAATCAGACCCTGTTTATCCAGATGCTTATAGCCCTCCAATCTATCCTGCCAAAGCACTGCTGTAATATCTTCCCTTACAAGCAATTCAACACCTCCACCTCTTGCCCTTCCAATTCTATCACACCTGAAGCAACGTAATCCTGGAATATTTAGTTTCCATTCTCAGCCCTCCTGCAACCATGTTTCACTGATCGCCACAACATCATACTTCCAGGTGTCAATCCAGACTCTCTCATCCACCTTTCTTACAATGCTCCTAGCATCAAAATATACACATTTACGAAACCCCCCGCCTCTTATTCTCTGTTTATTTCATTTTTCTTCTTTCTCCTCGTGTCCGAGTGCTTCCCGTTTCTGCTTCCTGCCTCCCATTCTGTCTACTAGCTTTCTCTATTTGAGTCCCGCTCCCCAACCATTCTACTTCAAAGTCTCCCCAGTAGCCTTTGCAAATTTCCCCAATGGTGTTACCTGCCTCCAAGTTAAAGGGGGAGCAGTGTGATGTATGTAATATAATTATCATATATTATATATTGTGAGAGGGAACGCATGCGCTAGGGGAGACTCAAGGTGGCGTCCTGCAACAAAGAAGCTTGTTAGTTTACTCCTGTATCTGAGGATTCTTTTGAATCAGTTACACGCGCCCAAATACAATACAAATAATTCAAGAAAAAACACAAATAATGCCTTACTGTTGATGAAATGCTGTGAACAAACACGTTATTTCCCAATATTTTCAATCTCGATATTTGCTCGGCCAATGTTCGCCAAGCACTTTAGCTGTTGTAGTCTCTTCAGCTCCCTTTCTCATTAACTCATAGCGGAAACTGCTATGTCCACCAGATGGATTGAGCGGTTACGGTCGTCAAACCATTTCACCCGGAGACCTTACGTGCAACCCCCTATACACACACACATACTTTCAGTTACACACTCACGCACACACTCACTCACTCACACACAGCCACACACACAAACTCACTCACACACAACTAATACAAAAATGCCTTGTAACTTCAGAACGTGGTGAACATACAGTGTGTAAACCGAATGATTCAAGCGTTTAAAACCTCCTGCCGAAGCTGCTGCTGAAGCAAAAACGTGCTTTCAATAACGTCCAACAAACACATTCGCTGTAAACGGAGCCGTAAGCCCCGTTTAATTATTGACGTCTTCACTCTCTTGACGTCTTCACTTTCTTGACGTCTTCTATCTGTGCCTTCTACAGTCAGCGCCATCTTGTCAGGAGCCGGATTTGACGCACTCACCGCCATCTTGCCGCTAACCGAATATGACATTATCGGTCCCATATTGCCACTAAGCATAAGTCACGAAATGAGCGCCAATTTTGCAAGTAAACTCAGTTCTAATCCCCTAAAATGTGTATTCACGCTTTATCCATCCGAAAACTGTTGCATGCCCTTTAAAATCCAAGCCAATTGGGCAAACACTTTGCAAGCCAACAAAACATATTTTCTGAAAGCCCTTTAAAAGCCACGCCAATTGGGCAAACTTTGCAAGCCATCAAAACACATTTTCTGAAAGCCCTTTTAAAGCCAAACCAATTGGGAAAACACTTTGCGAGCCAACAAAACACATTTTCTGAAACCCCTTTAAATGCCAAGCCAATTGGGCAAACACTTTGCAAGCAACAAACACATTTTCTGAAACCACATCGAGGGGACTCATCGTGGAGTAGACGTGCTTTCATTGTTATTCGCAGCTCAGAGAGCCGTGACCCTCTCGCTTCCTCCACCTCGCAGAAACTGAGTGAGGGACGACGCGTTCGGGTTTTAAGGGCCGTTCCCCATAACGCGAGCGGGGGCAGCAGAGAGAATGACGATTTTTTTCATAAGTCATTAATATCTCTCTGATTTTTCAACGATGGGAAAAACCCTCCGGTCCAATCCGGCGTAGAGGGTCTGGGCGAGGTGGCCAAAAATGACGGCCGTAAGTGGCTGCATTCTCTCGGAAATCACGAAACAGAAAGTCGAAAGCGGTCAAGATCTTAGTTTTAGTAATATAATTTATTTGTATATTTGTGATTATTTTCTTAAGTCATGCCGGGACTTTCTCAATGCGGAGTACTGTATAGCGGGGAGATCGAGGAGTTCACGTCCTATATCTCCGAATTTGTAGTCGCGGGTCGTTAAGATTATAATGAAAATGTTGGTACAATGTATCTCACCAGTTACTTCATTAAGTGCAGACGATGGGACGTTATATTACCGTTTACAAGACGTCTGTGAGGCCGTCCCTGCTTGCAGTTCACATTCCGGCCATTGGATGTCACCATCATTTAAAACCTCGATATTGCCTAATACCCAGAACTTCGAACAGCTCGCTTCGGTTAATAATAAAGTACGTATTTTCTTTAAATAAAATGTTATTTTCAACGAACGTACGTGTATTCCAAATGATACACAAACGTGGACATCTCTTGAAACAAGATGAGGGTATCTACACAATCTCATAGTATCTTACAGTCACACAATAACGATGCTATTTATAGAGTTATAGTTAAATCACGAAACAAGATATTTAAGAACCAGCAAACTGTCCAACCGATCTAGGCCAATAGCCTTCCAACCACTTATATCCACATACTGGTTGAAATGTATCTAATACATTGTAATGGAGGCCATCTCTTCAGCTTCTTCTTGCAGCCATTCCACCTCACCACAACTGCCTTTGTGAAAAGTGTTGTCTCTCCTTATCTTCTGATTCTATCCACTCTGGCGTCTTCCAGCTTTAGACTCCCCAGGCTTGGAAATACGACCGTAACCGTCTACCATTCCTTGCCCCTGATGATGAAATGTACCCCTGTAATGTTACCCATCAATCTCCTACTGTCCGGTGAAAACGTTCCAACTGTCCCTGCTCTCCTTAACTCTCAAACACTTCCGCCCAGGTAACAGTTTTATGATTCTTACCTGCGCCATTTTTAATTTCATGTATTCCTTCCAATCACTGGAAGACCAGAATTGCGCATTGTAATCCAAGATTGGTCTCAAATATGATTTGTATAGTTCGGGGAACCACCTGGAATAACAGTTCATGAAGTAACGCTCCTTTAACCGACCGGATAATTCACCTCCGCCATAGTGGTCCACATAGCACACAAAGTCAATGCCAATGTGTCTCTGGAAAACTATATTCTCTCTGTAAGCACCAGAACTGATGCCTTGCACATCATCTGCGGTAACCTCAATAACGCGTAATTCAAGAATGCATTGGAAAATAAAATCAGCATATTCCCTGCCTCACAATGGGCTTCAACATTCTGGTCTGCACCTCCATCTAATATGTTCACGGTTCTAGCACAATTACCATGCTCTCAAATCCAGGAAGACCAATGGGATGATTCTGGGTATCGGAGAAGGAAGGACGAGGTCCCACAAACCTGTCTAGATCGACTGAATGATGGTGGAGAGAGGCGAAAGCTGCACATTACTTTGCCTGGAAGTCTCTGAAGTTTGTTTTCCTGGACCCTGAACATTAATGCGAGGATTACACCTCTACTCCTTGAAAAGATTACGAACATCGGTATGTCGTCGAGTATTCTCTTGATGTTCTCTTGATATTCTGTAGGTGTACAGTAGAGAGCATGTGGTCTGGTTGCACCACGACCTGGGTCGGCGATATGAATGCCAGGAGCGAAGGAGACGGCAACATGTGATTAACACTGCCGAATCAATCAAGGGTACTGAATTCCCCACCATCGAGGGATCTGCAACTGTCGCTGACTCAAACATTGCATCAATGGCCGACAGAGTGTAATTTGAGCTCTGAAATGTATTCATATCAACCCCATCCAAATGATTTTATACGGTAAACGGGCAGGATACTGAAAGGAACGGCTCAGAGTCTGAATCCGCACAAACGCTGAGATGTTGAGGTCCCCGTTTGTGGATTGTGTTGAGCAGAAATTCCTTCAAGTCTGCTCATTCCCGCCCATTGTAATTCGTCCTGAATCAGTTTGTTGTCCGGTAACTTTACCTGGTGGTTTATGGCCTTGTTACCGAACCTGCTAGTCAGTCATGCCAATGATTTACGTTCCATCACTGGATCCGTAGCCCAGTGGACGTACACTCCAAGTGCGCATCTTAATGTTTTAGGACATACTGCATGCAAACGGGATATTGCCCCAATGAATACGCGCCGACCAGCCAAGGTCGTTCACTAGCACTATCCTACACACTAAGCACAACAAGTACGTCTTTGTAGTGTAGGGGAAACCGGGGATGACTTCGGGCAACGCCTGTGAGAAAGTATGAGCTTCGTACCGACAGCACCCATAGTCAGGATCGAACTCAGGTCTCTGGCGTTGAGAGGAAGCAACTCTACCGCTGCGCCACCGTGCCACATCGCTGTTCAAACGTGATGACGTTATAGCCTCTCCCACCGTCTTCGGCGTCGAGTTCCATTCCACGTGTGGAAAACTTTCCTAATTTCAATGAATCATCTATTTATCCGCATATTTTGTCTCCCTTTCGACGAACGGTATTTCCCCCACACACGCTATACAGAAGGTCTGAGATATAAATACCGTATGCAGTGCAGAAGGTACTTACAGTAGGTGGGGCAGTTACCATTCTGTCCGAAGAACGCTTTCGGCCCGAAACGTTACATATTTCCTCCGCTCCATAGATGCTGCTGCGCCCGCTGAGTTTCTCCAGCATGTTTGTGTAACTACCGAATCTGATATCTTGTCCACTTAGCACATGTTGATTGTGCTGACGTGATAGAGACACATCGTATACAAGGGCGGCACAGTGACACCGCTGATATATCTGCTGCCTCACAGCGCACGAGGCCTGACATTTATCCTGACCTCGGGTGCTATCTCAGCTCTCAGCTTTTCCCACAGAGTGTAGGGAAGATTCAAACAAGGGGACATGCCATGAGAATTAAGGGACTGAAGTTTAGGGGTAACATGAGGGGGAACTTCTTTACTCAGAGAGTGGTAGCTGTGTGGAATGAGCTTCCAGTGAAGGTGGTGGAGGCAGGTTCGTTTTTATCATTTAAAAATAAATTGGATAGTTATATGGATGGGAAGGGAATGGAGGGTTATGGTCTGAGCGCAGGTATATGGGACTAGGGGAGATTATGTGGTCGGCACGGACTAGAAGGGTCGAGATGGCCTGTTTCCGTGCTGTAATTGTTATATGGTTATATTATATGGTTATATCTGTGTGGAGTTTGTACATTAGCCCTGTGGCCGTGCGGGTTTCTTCCGGGTGTTGTGGTTTCCTCCCACGTCACAAAAAATATGCGAGTTTGCAGATTAATTTGACTCTGTGAAAGTAGTCCGATTGCACAGTGAATGCAAACGTGGTTAACATGTAGCTGGTGTAACCGGATGAACATTGATCGTCCCCGTGGAATCTGTGCGTCTGTGTCCAGGCGGTATCTGTAAACTAAACTAAACTAATAAAAGGCAATGCAATAACACAATGCCTGCATCATAGAGTATGCTCACGGGGACAGATTACGGAAGGATCCATCACACAGGGCACGAACACATCCGGCACATTTTACAAATTCCTATCATTGAAATGAGACATAAATGCACCGGATAATCTTGGTGCCTCGCCGATTCTCGAATAACGGATTAGTAACAAACTCCAAACAAGAGAAAACGTGAGTATTTACAATGTGATTCCAAAATCTGCTTCCATTCCCAACACCTGTTGGATGTTACACAACAAAAGCTGGAGAAACTCAGCGGGTGCAGCAGCATCGATGGAGTGAAGGAAATAGGCAATGTTTCGGGCCGAAACACTGTTGGATGTTGCCAGGACTAAAGTCGCGGCTGCAGGGAAAGGTTGAGCAGGCCGGGTCTCAATACCGTGGAGCGCAGGAGGATGAGGGTTGATCTAATTGAGATGTACAAATACGGAATAGTTCAGTTATATGCACAGCATCTCTTTAACCCAGATCAGGCGAATTGAGGTCCAAAGGACGTAGGTTTAGTAGGTTTCTGATGGATCGCTTTTTCACACACAGTTTGGTGGGTGTCTTCTACAACCTACCATAGGACGTAGTTGAGGCTGGGAATATCACAACATTTAAGACGTATTTGGACTGGTACAAGGGGAGATCAGGTTTGAAGGATATGGACTACATGCAGGCAGGTGGGACTGTCGTAGCTGGGATATGATGGCCGGTGTGGGCATGTTGGGCCGAATGGTCTGTTTCTTCGCTGTAGCACTCTATGCTTAAACGATTCTACGATTCACTTACGAATCGCGACATATAACTTCGCCTAAATTTGCGAGCTCCAATACGCATTGGAAAATCGAACCAAGGTTTCTGGTGGGATGTTTTGGAAATCAAAGTACAAATTGATATTCGGCAATCAGGGTCGATTGACAATAATGTTGGAGTCAAATAACGTTTTCAGTACCAAAGGAGGCCGTTAGGTCCCTCGTATACAGGTAGTCCAAAATGTGAATCCAGCTTATAACCACATAACCATATAACAATTACAGCACGGAAACAGGCCATCTCGGCCCTACAAGTCCGTGCCGAACAATTATGTTTCCTTAGTCCCACATGCCTGCACTCATACCATAACCCTCCATTCCCTTCTCATCCATATGCTTATCCGATGTATTTTTAAATTGTACCATCGAACCTGCCTCCACCACTTCCACTGGAAGCTCATTCAACCGCTACCACTCTCTGAGTAAAGAGGTTCCCCCTCATGTTACCTCTAAACTTATGTCCCTTAATTCTCAAGTCATGTCCTCTTGTTCGAATCTTCCCTATTCTCAAAGGGAAAAGATTGTCCGTCTATCCCTCTCATCATTTTAAAGACCTCTATCAAGTCCCCCCTTCACCTTCTGCGCTCCAGAGAATAAAGACCTAACGTATTCAACATTTCTCTGTAACTTAGTTGTTGAAACCCAGGCAGCATTCTAGTAAATCTCCTCTGTACTCTCTCCATTTTGATGCCATCCTTCCTATAATTGGGCGACCAAAATTGTATACCATACTCCAGATTTGGTCTCACCAATGCCTTGTACAATTTTAACTTTACATCCCAGCATCTATATTCAGTGCACTGGTTTATAAAGGCTAGCATACCAACAGCTTTATTTACCACCCTTTCTATATGAGATTCCACCACTTCCAAACATGCCCTTCGGCCCAACTTGCCCACACCGGACGTACACTGCTCCCACCTGCCTGCGCATGGTTCATATCCCTCCAAACCAGACCTATCCATGTACCCGTTTAAATGTGTCTTACATGTTGGGACAGTCCAAGATACCTCATGTAACAGTCTGTTCTACACACCCACCACCCTTTGTGTGAAAAATCTACCCCTATAAATCCAATTAAATATTTCCCCCTTAATCTGGAACCTGTGTCCGCTGGTCCTCGATTCCCCTAATCTGGGTAAGAGTGTGAATCTACCTATTCTAGACATTGCATGAATATCGACAGCTCTATAAGGTCACCCGCCATCCTCCTACATCGAAAATCATATACTTACTTACTATATTGCTAATGTTTACGTGATCCCCATGGAAATCTTGAAATACATTTTAACACTGACTGGTTTACGAGATTATTCCTTAAACCGTAGCCTGTAGTGGCCGACAGGCATATAGTTATAGACAGCGTGGAAATAGGCTATTCGGCCTAATCTGCCCACAACGGCCAACATCTCATCGCTAGACTCGTCCCACCTACCCGCGTGATGTCCATATTAATCTGAATCTGTACTGTCCATCGTTATATTCCGATCGGCAGATTGAATAACAAATTACATGCAGGTTGCCTGGATCACGAAATAGATTTAAATTACCCAACATGCACTGCTTATATACAACACCACTCATGGACATATACATGAATATGCATGACGACATTACACTGCTCTCATTTTTTAAGTATTACATCTAAGTACAAAGTTACAAGTTTGTTGTTGTGATACTTGATTTAAACCAATATTCTTGAAATATTAATGATAAACATAATAAATTTATTTTAAATATTTACACCCTTTCGCTTTACATAGACAATGAGTTACTTAACTTACAAACCTTATCTGACTACTGGTTTACGGAACCTGCCTGATCGTCTAACAGTAATAGATGTAACAGCTTTAGGTGTTGACTCAACTGCAGGCTTATTTGGCTCTGTTTTAGTACCCTGACTTTGATCAGAGGGGTCCGTTTCTTTGTCTGTAATAACTGAACTTTGTGTTTCAATCACAGTGGTCTCTTCCAACTCACTTTCAGATACAGACTTAGGGATTACACTTCGTGCTCATTTTATGTTTCATCTTTGGCTAGAATGATTTGATCAACATGAACACTTTTGTTACTATCTACAACTTCAACTAAGTATATATTTTTTCCACACAATTGCACTATTTTCCCAACATCCCATATTCCTCGACAGGACTGGTTGGGAGAACTGAGAACACGATCCTGCTCATATGGCTCAAAGTACCTCTTGTTTTTGTGGGCATCAAAATGGCGTTTTTGACTTAACTGTTTTTGCTCAACTCTCAAGGTCAAATTGTGTTGAACAAGACTTGTGTTGAACAAGGCGTATTCTTAGCCTTCTCTTCACCAACAGTTCGGCAGGTGATTAACCCATTGTTGTGCTTAGTGTGGTTCTGTACTTCAGCAAGAAACTAGCCAAACGTTGTTTCATGCTGAATTTTGAACTACCCTGCACAACTTGTTTCTTGAAACCATCTTTGACAACTCTAACATACCTTTTCTCCGCCCCGTCGGAAGCTGGATGGTATGCGGGGACAATTGTGTGTTTTTGTCCAGCTGTATGAACTCTTTAAAACGGTCTGAACCGCCCGTTAGCAGAAACAAGTTCTTCCGGTAAACCATGGCATGTAAAAATGCATCTCAACTCATCTACGGTACGCTCAGTAGCAGTGCTTGACCCCATATGCTTAACCTCAAACCATTTGAAATGCCTACCTACTAATACCAGAAAGTGTAAATACCCTTTTCACTAAAATCTACATTAACTCACTGAAAAATTGACTTGACCATGAGCAGGGTTGCAGTGGTATTTTTGGAGGTTTACTCCGGCAATTATGGCAGACGCTGCATTTGCTCACCAGTGACTCGATATCACTGACAATACCAGGCCAATGCATATAACTTCTGGCAAAATACTTAATGCTTACAATGCCAGGATGTTCGTCATAAAGTTCGTTCCTAAATTTGTTTCTCAAAGACTCTGGTACAACCACTCTGTAACCGCACTTAATGTATTTCTGCTCACATGATAATTCATGGAGTCGATTACAGAAAGGCTTCACCTCTGAGTTCAGAACTGAGTTCTATCCACTATCGATTTCGGTCCATCCGTTCAATGTCTGTTCATCGACCCACGTCAGCACATTTTTTTTGTTTCTGCTGCAATTTATGTTGCAGGCACTGGAAAGTCTTCATCTACAACTTGCAGTGTGTAGATTGAGTTCTCACTTCCCACGTCAGAGTTCTCATGTGGCGAGCGGGACAACACATCTGCAGCTGCGTTGCACTTGGAGCTTCTGTACGCAACCTTGTAGTCATACTGGGACAGCAAAATTACCCAGCGCTGCATCCTTGATGCCGCCATGGAAGGTATAGCTGACTTGGTACCAAGTATCACTAGTAGTGGCTTGTGATCAGCCACTTGAATGAATGGTCTGCCGAGAACAAATTGATGGGATTTCTTGATTCTGACCACGATGCAGCGTGCTTCCCTTTCAATTTGTGCATAATTGCGTTCACTCGGTGATAGGGTGCGAGATGCAAAACAAATAGGCTTTTCCTTCCCGTCATTCATTATGCGGGAGATCACAGCACCAACACCATAACTTGAAGCATCACAAGCAAGGTTCATCTCGCGTGTCGCATCGTAGTGAACAAGAAGTTTGTCACTTGTCAAGTTTTCCTTGCAGATGTCAAATCCACGTTGCTGTTCCTTTCCCCACGACAATTTCACATATTTTTGAAGCAGATGACTTAGTGGCTTTAGCACAGGTATTAAACCTGGAAGGAATAGTGCATAGAACTGCACCATCCCAAGGAACGATAGTAGCTAATTGTTGGGTTTAGAAGCATTAACTATTGCTTCAACTTTCGCCTTCAAGGCGCGAAGTCTGTTGTCATCTCATTTGAGTCCAAGGTAGACAAACTCTGACTGCGCAAACGTACATTTACTTTTTCGCAATTTGACATTGTGCCAGTTCAGTCGTTTGAGAAATTGCTCAAGGATTTCCAGATGTTCTACCATGCCCTCTGTGAATATCAGTAGGTCATCCTGGTTGCACACGCAGTGCGGAATGTCTTGAACCATTTTGTCCATCACAGACTGGAAATGTGCTGGGGAATATTTCACACCATAGGGCATCTTTGTATATGAATACACGCCCTTATGTGTGTTGATCGTCAGGTACTGCTGACTTTCCTTGCCGACATTGAGTTGGGCGTAACCTTTAGATAAATCCAGTTAGGTGAAGACTCGTGTTCCGCTAAGTTCTGCGTAAAGATGTAGCGAGGTTGGTAACGGATATTGTTCGTCATCAACGGCTTGGTTGATTGTGACTATGTATTCAT
This sequence comes from Leucoraja ocellata, assembly GCA_036785375.1. NCBI lineage: Eukaryota > Metazoa > Chordata > Chondrichthyes > Rajiformes > Rajidae > Leucoraja > Leucoraja ocellata. The sequence goes on from JAWMAR010000332.1 coordinate 772,738, forward strand.
CACATAGTCGAACAGTTTTTTCAGCCTTGGGTACGGCTACAGTTGGCGTTGCCCAGTTACTCTGGTCTACCTTCACGAGCATTCCATTCCGTTCTACATCCACTTGTTGCGTTAGTGTATATGGTACAGGCCTTGGTCGACAATAAAACAGGTTTCAAATCTTTCCTAAGTAGAATGTGTGCAGAGTACCCTGTTATTCCCGTGTAACTGTCAGCAAAAATGTGCGCATGTTTGCTTGTGACGTTTTCAATAGGTGATTTGGACAAATTGACGTTGAAAATGTTCTACCGGTCTAATTCTATTCTACTCAGCCAATCCTTTCCAAGGAGGGTTGGTTTATTTCTGCAGCTGGCCACTGTGATGGGCAGTGTTACTGACTGACCATTATGCTGAACTTTAGAGTTCAATTATCCACATGTCTGCAAAACTTCGCCCGAGTAGGTTCTCAGCTTGACCTTACTCTCAAACAATGGTGTCTGTGTTAATACACATATCGATTAACTGTTTATTAATCAATAGTTTCGTTTGAAAGTTCTTGCCTTGGCTGGTGCTAGACATTTCGATGCTGTTTGCATAAATGTACAACCCAAGTTAATGTACATCCATGTAAATGTACAACCCAAGTTAATTTACATCTAGGTTCACTTCCAAGTTGTACACTCCTCTCCGGCGTTGTTGCTTGATACCCACAGATTGTTGGTTTCATGTTTTATGCTTGGCCCGACATGCTGAGGCGATATGACCTTTCTTCTGGCAGTTATAGCACTTGGCCATTTTGAACTGAAAACATTGGGATGAGTGAATAACGTTGCAACGATAACAACTGGCTGAACTTGGCATACTTTGGTTTTTGTTTAGCGCCTCTTGGTTTGACCATAGGCACTGCCTTTTGACTGTAAACGGCCACTGCAGTTCGTGGTGGGCGAAACTCGCGAGCATTATTTGATGCCACCTCTATTGTGGTAGCAATCTTGCATTCTTTCTCGAGTGTGAGATCCGGAATGTTCATCAGTTTGGACTGAATTCTTCCATCCATTAGGCCACAAACAAATCTGTCGCGTAGTGCTCGTCCAAGAAATGTTCCAATGTTTCAGTGTAAACGTAAGTTTTTCAAGTCAACAATGTACTCATTGATTGTCTCATTCTGCTTCTGGTTTCTAGTGCCAAATGTATAGCGTTCTGCAGTTTCCGGAGGCTTTGGGTTGAAGTGTTCCTCCAACTTCTTTATAATGTCATTGAATGGCACGTCTTTTGCCAATAGGGGTGCAAGGAGATTCACGAGTGAGCCGCACACTTCAGGACCACATAATAATAACCATATAACAATTACAACACAGAAACAGGCCGTATCGACCCTTCTAGTCCGTGCCGAACACGTATTCTCGCCTAGTCACATCTACCTGCACTAAGACCATAACCCTCCATTCCTTTCCCGTCCATATACCTATCCAATTTATTTTTAAATGATAAAAACGAATCTGCCTCCACCACCTTCACTGGAAGCTCATTCCACACAGCTACCACTCTCTGAGTAAAGAGGTTTCCCTCATGTTACGCCTAAACGTATGTCCCTTCATTCTCAAGTCATGTCCCCTTGTTTAAATCTTCCCTACTCTCAGTGGGAAAAGCTTATCCACGTCAACTCTGTCTATCCCTCTCATCATTTTAAAGACATCAATCAAGTCCCCCCTTAACCTTCTGCGCTCGAATGAATAAAGCCCTAACTTGTTCAACCTTTCTCTGTAACTTAGTTGCTGAAACCCAGGCAACATTCTAGTAAATCTCCTCTGTACTCTCTCTGTTTTCTTTACATCATTCCTATAATGAGGCGACCTAAATTCTACATCATACTCCAGAATTGGCATCATCCATGCCTTGAAGAATTTTAACATTACATCCCAACTTCTATAATCAATGCTCTGATTTATAAAGCCCAGCACACCAAACGCTGTCTTTACCATCCTATCTACATAAGTTTCCACTTTCAGGGAACTGTGCACAGTTATTCCCAGATCCCTCTGTTCAACTGCATTCTTCAATTCCCTACCATTTACCATGTACGTCCTATTTTGATTTGTCCTGCCAAGATGTAGCACCTCACACTTATCAGCATTAAACTCCATCTGCCATATTTTAGCCCACTCTTCCAACCGGCATAAATCTCTCTGTAGACTTTGAAACTCTACTTCATTACCCGCAACCCCACCTATCTTAGTATCATCTGCATACTTACTAATCCAATTTACCACACCATCATCCAGATCATTGATGGACATGAAAACAGAAGTGGACACAACACAGATCCCCGTGGCACCCCACTCGTCACTGGCCTCCAACCTGACAAACAACCATCCACCATTACACTCTGACATCTCCCATTCAGCCACTGTTGAATCCATCTTGCTACTCCACCATTAATACCCAACCATTGAACCTTCTTAACCAACCATCCGTCAGGAACCTTGTCAAAGGCCTTACTGAAGTCCATATATACAACATCCACTGTTTTACCCTCTTCAATTTCCCGAGTAACCTCTTCAAAACATTGAAGAAGATTAGTCAAACATGACGTTCCAGGCACAAATTCACGTTGACTCTTCCCAATCAGACCCTGTTTATCCAGATGCTTATATAAATTATCTCTAAGTATCCTTTCCATTAATTTGCCCACCACTGACGTCAAACTAACAGGTCTATAATTGCTAGGTTTACTGTTAGACCCCTTTTTAAACAATGGAACAACATGCGCAGTACGCCAATCCTCCGGCACTATTCCCGTTTCTAATGACATTTGAAACATTTCTGTCATAGCCCCTGTTATTTCTACACTAACTTCCCCCAATGTCTTAAGGAATATGCTGTTCGGACCTGGAGACTTATCCACTTTTATATTTTTCAAAAGTGTCAGTACTTCCTCTTCTGTATACTGCACCTAATTTACCTAAGCACCTAATTTACTCCATGCTGCCTATAATTATTGTCGAATTCGCTCTTTTTCCGATCCAGGGGTCCAATTTCGCCTTGAAAACCATGGCTCTTTCCAATTTTTACTATTTCCTTTCAACCGAAAAGGGACATAAAGATTCTGTACTCTTAAAATTTCACCTTTGAATGTCCTCCATTTATCTTCCACATCTTTCCCATAAAACAAACTGTTCCAATTTACTCCTTTTAAATCCTTTCGCATCTCCTCAAAGTTAGCTTTTCTCCAATCAAAAATATCAACCCTAGGTCCAGTTCTGACCCTTTCCATAATTGTATTGAAACTAATGATATTGTGATCACTGGTCCCGATCTCCGTGAGCTGAATCGCTTTCATGCGTCCGTAAACTGCCTTATTTGTATCAGTCACTATCTCTCCTTCACCACTAATCTCCAATATATGGTTTGGGGTGTAAAACATGTTTGCTCTCTCCATATAGGAGCTATCGGCTCTCTACACTTGCAAAAATGCCAAGGTTTCCGATGTTGCCCGTGGACGCTGCGTCGTGTGATTCTCTTTTTTTTTAAGTCCGTTAAAAAAAACTGATTTCCTCTCTGTTCTGGTGTATCAATTCCCATAAAACGTAGCTGTACAAAGGCTATTCAACTTGAGCAACTCGACAAAAACAAATCTTACAGAATTATAAGGGCAGCATCTTGCCACGCGGACACAAAATAGAGAGAGACTGACAAACTATCGACGATTTGTCCAGCTGCTGCTTTAAACTACAGTCCCCTGCGGAGAAGGAGAAGGAGAAGGATGTGCAACCTATCGTGTCCGACCCGCAAACAACTGCGACCCAACTACGTATGTACAGTTTAAAATGTTAAACAATACTGCATGTTACACAAAAGTCCTGCACTGTATTTAAAAGATAAGTTTACAAATTATATCCTATCCACGTCGCCAATTGTGTTATATTCCGGACGCCAGAATGAATAACTAATTACTCGCAGGTTGCCTGGATCACGAGAGAGAGGTTCACTACCCAAAATTCTCTATTTATATTGAACACCAACATTAACATATACATGAATATGTATGAAAACATTATTATGTCACGCTCGCGTCCACTCTCGGCGCACAATGGATGTTATCATTGAATCCATGTAACCTGCAAAGCCTAATGTCTTCGGGAGGAGAGACGAAACCGAAGCAATTGGAGGAACTTACGGGGAGGCAAACAGTAGGTGCAAACGCAAAACAGATAGCACACGGTCAAAATCGAACCCAGAGTTTTGGCGCTGTTATTCAGTTGCTCTACTACATGCGCCACTGCGTCGACCTTGTGTGTCTCGTGTCCGTCTCACATCACCACCCTCAATATGTTTTAATGGGGACGTAAGGCTGATTCAGTAATCACCGCTCTCACACTCGGTGCTTTCTTTAAAATCTACTTTAACTACATCCCAACTATTCGATAAAGTATGTGTATATAAATTTATGACGTTATGTGTCAGTTGTATAATACGTTTGTGACAATGCATTTAGTATATTGTGCTCAGTTCTGGACACCATGTTATAAGAAATATATTGTCAAGTTTGAAAAGCCTGAGAGAAGATTTACGACATTATTGCCAGAACTAGAGGGTGCGAGCTACAGGGAGAGGTTGAGGAGGCTGGATCACTATTCCTTGGTGCGCAGGAGGATGACGGGTGACCTTATAGAGCTGTCGATATGAATGAGCTGTCTAGAATAGGTAGATTCACACGGTTGCCCAGATTAGGGGAATCGAGGACCAGCGGACATAGGTTCCAGATTAAGGGGGAAATATTTAATTGGATTTCGTGGGGTAACCTTTTCACATTAAGGGTGGTGGGTATGTAGAACAAGCTGTTAGATGAGGTATCTGAGACGTGGACTGTCACAACACGTAAGACACATTTAAACGGGTACATGGATAGGTCTGGTTTGGAGGGATATGGACCAAGCGCAGGCAGGTGGGAGCAGTGTATGTCCGGTGTGGGCAAGTTGGGCCGAATGGCCTGTTTCCACAATCTATCACTCTATGACTCCATGCCTCTTAAAGTGTCAATAATTGGGGGGCATTTAGAGAATGCATTAAAGGATTGAAAAGGAAAAGGAAATAAATTGACTCATTAAGTGACATCTCATGTGAACACGATGGCAGAGAAGGCAAGAGAGAAGGGAGGCCTATCACGTGTAAAAACACTGAGATGTGTATTTGACGACCTGCACGCGTAGGGCCACGGGCCAGTGCAAAGGGATATGCATTGCATACCATTGGGCCATTTGGAAGAATGGGCTAAAAGATGGCAGATGGAATTTAATGCTAATAAATGTGAGGTGCTACACCTTGGCAGGACAAATCAAAATAGGACGTACATGGTAAATGTAGGGAATTGAAGAATACAGTTGAACAGATGGATCTGGAAATTATCGTGCATAGTTCCTTCAAGGTGGAATCTCATATTGATAGGTTGGTAAAAAAGCTTTTGGAATGCTAGCCTTTATAAATCGGTGCATTGAGTATAGAAGGTGGGATGTAATGTTAAAATTGTACAAGGCATTGGTGAGACCAAACCTCGAGTATGGTGTACAATTTTGGTCGCTTAGTTATAGGAAGGATGTCAACACAATGCAGAGAGTACAGAGGAGATTTACTAGAATGTTGCCTGGGTTTCAACAACTAAGTTACAGAGAAAGGTTGCATAAGTTAGGTCTTTATTCTCTGGAGCGCAAAAGGTTAAGGGGGGACGATATAAGTATTTAAAATGATGAGAGGGATAGACAGAGTTGATGTGGACAAGGTTTACCCTTTGAGAATAGGGAAGATTCAAACAAGGGGACATGACTTCAGAATTAAGGGACATAAGTTTAGAGGTTACATGAGGGGGCACCTATTAACTCAGAGAGTGGTAGCGGTGTGGAATGAGCTTCCAGTGGAAATGGTGGAGGCAGGTCCGTTGGTATCATTTAAAAATCAATTGGATAGGCATATGGATGAGAAGGGAATGGAGGGTTATGGTATGAGTGCAGGCAGGTGGGACTAAGGGAAAAAAAGTTGTTCGGCACGGACTTGTAGGGCCGAGATGGCCTGTTTCCGTGCTGTAATTGTTATATAGTTATATGGTTATATGGTGAGCAGCACCCAAACAAACGTCTCCAACTACGACCCAGCCAAGGTCGAGTCTTTGGGCATAGGGAGCATTGTTTGGACAATTATGTTGGTCTCTTACTTTGTGGACCTGCACGACATCTCGACCAAGAAGGAGCAGAATTTGTGCACCAGGGTCGAGTTCAGGGATGAGATGAGCAATAGCCTCAAGGTGGGAATGGTGTTTGGCAGCCTCAGGAGTAGGGATTTCTGATCCCTACTGTATGAAATATTTGGGATGTAAGGTGAGTCGATGCGATAAGGATAAATAATGTTGAATTAATCTCTGTAAATATTGTCACCTATAATGAATGATGAGAGATGGCGGGGATTGTGAGACTTCTTCCACCCGGTGAATAGTCAAACAACTGGGGAACTGATTTTGTTCATTGATTCTGTAATTATCAGCAGGGATGGTTGATAATAGTTTGATGACTTCACTGGGAACAGCAAATCACTCATTTTTAAAAAGTCTATATTTTCTTCATATTTCTTCTCTTTGAATTTACAACACTTCATCACATTGTGGCCCACTTCATCACAAAACGGAAAAAAATCCCTTCTTAATAGTTGGTGCATCCTCTCTGGTACCAACCAACGCCTTCTTAGGTATTATAGTGGTAGCAACGTTGCTTTTCTTAGGCCCTGTCTTTTGTTTAGTTTTGGTAAAAGTAGAACTTTTATAAGTTGCAAGTGGTTTGGCTTCTTCAATAGTTCCGTGGTATGAGTTTAACATGTACTATACTTCTCTTTCTAAAAATTCCACCAGGTCTGGTAGCCTGGCTACATTTTGGCTCTTTTATCATTCTTCTTCTGCCCTATCTCTCCACTTTTCTCTCATTCTTCTGGACAACTTGTTAATGATGATTCATTTCCTCCATGTAGCCAAGCTTTTTCATCGAGCTGCTACATTCTCTCAGAAATATTGCACATTCACTCAATTTTTCCCCATCTTCTGGTTTGATTTATTTCCAAGCATGGGCCTTTTCAATGTATGCATTCGTAATCCTCTGTAATCCCAATAGCAAAGAAACCAGTTGTGGCCTGCCTAAATGACTCCCGCCCTATCGCCCTGACCCCAATAATAATGAAGTGCTTTGAACGCCTGGTGAAACCTCACATTACTGCCAGCCTCCCCTCATCGTTAGACCCCCTCCAGTTTGCCTATCACCCCAACCGTTCTACAGAGGATGCCATCTCTACCACGCTGCACACAGTACTCACGCATCTGGAAAACAAAAACACATACGCCAGAATCCTGTACATTGTTTTCAGCTCAGCGTTTAACATCATCATCCCACAGAGACTTGTGGAGAAACTAACGCTGCTGGGCCTCAACACCACCCTGTGTCACTGGATCCTGGGCTTTCTGACAGAGAGACCGCAGTCAGTCCGTGTTGGCAATAATACCTCGGGCTCAATCACGCTGAGCATCGGCTCCCCTCAAGGCTGTGTGCTCAGCCCGCTGTTGTTCACATTGCTCACACATGACTGTGCTGCCAGATTCAGGGACAATAAGATCATAAAATTCGCGGATGACACCACAGTGGTGGGACTCATCAGCGGAGAGGATGAATCAATGTACAGGGAGGAAGTAAAACAACTAGTGGACTTGTGCGGCAAAAACAATCTAGAATTAAATGTCGACAAAACGAAAGAGAAGGTTGTCGAGGAGGTCGCAGGCAAAACACACACCCCTCAACATCAGTGGCACCAAAGTGGAGAGAGTGGAGAGTATAAAGTTCCCTGGTGTACAAATTACAGAGAGTCTCACCTGGTCCAGGAACATCACTGGCATTGGAAAACGGGCCCATCAGCGATTGCACTACCTGAGGAAACTCAAACAGGCCTCACTCCCCACCAACATCCTCAGGACTTTTTACAGGGGCACGGTAGTGTCTGTACTCTCCTTCTGTATAAATACGGAGTATTCCAACTGTAACAGCTCAGACAGGAGGGCTCTGCAGAGGGTAGTGTGGGGAGCAGTGAGGATCATTGGCGTCTCCCTACCCTCGGTACAAGACCTGTTCCAGAGCCGCTGTCGGAAGACAGTTCTGAGAATAGCTGAGGACAAACTGCACCCCCTCCACATACACCTGGATCTCCAGCCATCAGGCATGGGATACCGTAGCATCAAAGCCCGGCCTACAAGACTGCTAAACAGCTTCCTGCCACAAGCTGTGAGGCTGCTAAACAGTCACTCTGTACTCACAGTCACTTGGTTCTGCGGCTTGGCACGGACATTTTACTAACTGCCACAGGCCACTCAAAACAGCTGCCCTGGACATTTTAAGGATCGGTTTTACTGTATTTTAATGTTGCTGAATAACCTGTTTTTAACTATTTATACTGTTTCATCAGGGTCTGGATTGCTGTGTGTTTTTTACTGTTATTATGTGTGAAATGTTTTAAGTTTCACGTGCGATGCTCCGGTATTCCCTGGGAAACGTCTTTTCATTTTGCACTGTACAGCTGTTGCATTTCAAGATGACAATAAAGGTTGATTGATTGATTGATTGATTGATTGATTGATTGATTGATTGATTGATTGATTGATTGATTGATTGATTGATTGATTGATTGATTGATTCGTCACCAACATGTTCCTTTAGTAATCTTCTCGCCTTTCTATATACCTAGCTGCCGGGCTCCATCTGACAACTTTCTACAAGGACCTTCAAACTTCCTTTTGTGCACTTCACTAGAAATCGTAAGCGCTCTTTTTCATCCTTAACTTTCATCTCTAATACCTCCTCTAGTGCCCTTAAAAAAAGTTTCATACTCCAAAGGATCTCCAGCATACGTAGGAATTTCTACTGGTGGTAAAATGAGAGAGGTATTTTGTCGAGCTATAATCTCGTTGAATTCAGATTGTCTATTCAACAGTGCCAATAATGCATCCTGATTCCCTTCTCTTGACTCCACGTTGATAAACAGGCCTCTGTGATTCAAACTGGCTTGCCCGAGCCTGTGCACCAGGCCTCCACATAGCATGGATTGTCTCGAGCATCCACAGACGCTCCAATAGTCATAGGTTTCAATGTAGCACTCATTTGCTGTGATTAAGTTTTACCCATCTTCCTCTGTTCCTATGAGTTTCCAAAGCGTATAAAACCAGTGGACCTCGATTATGGAATTGATCCAACTGCTAATTTATAAAGAGCTGTTTTTCTTCTTGGTCCAGAGCTCATCGTCCTCGATGAACTAGAGCTGCATCTTGATCCCACTCCATCGAGTATGTCCTTCCTGGTTTTGGCCACCGCCATCTTTGTGGCTAATTCCAATTGTTCCTGCTGTCGCTTCATCTGTTCCTCTCTGTCGTCTTCTCTTGCTTCATCTCTTCTTGCTGTCGTGCCATCTTATGTGTTCTCTCTTCTAGCTGTAACACCATCTCTTCTTGACGTCGCCTCATCTCTCGCCCGCTCATGTTTTTTCTTCATGGCATCCGCTTCCATTGAGAGCACAGCTAAATCAGTTTTTGCTCTCAATTGAGCAGAAGCCCTCGAAACCGAACTGACTGAGCAACAAAATCTGCGGCCTGATTTTCGTGAAGATACATTCGAGATACTATCTCGACGTCTAAATTCATCTTCCATTCTGGCACCTTGTTGCTTCGCACTTCCAACTACAAAGCTCGTCACTTGTGACATAATTTCAGATAACCACTTACCTGCATTTTTCTTGAACCCATTGAATATCTCCTTCCTGTCTTCACCCCCCTGGGTATAACGTCTGCGTCCTTCCCAAGACAGGACTGAACACAGCAGTACCTTCTGTTTCTTTCCAACCTCCTGGTAGACGTTCCATAGTTGGCTCATATTAGATTTCACCTTGATCACGTTCTGTTCTGATTACATTAGTTATTTATTTGTATCAATTAATCTCGTCACCTGCAGCCATAATTCATTTCTCTCTTTCTCGGTTTCCCTCAGACAGGCAGCATGTGAAATATCTGTTTCTTCAAGTTGTCTAGTTCTTTCTTCACCACCACGTGGTTCTTCTGACATCGCTCTGCCTTCATCTTCTTCTAAATTCATGATTTTAAAGAGGTTGTGTCAGATTGCCAAGTCTTTAAATTAGTCGAACAAATCTGTACTATTAGCTGTGGCTTTGTTTTTTAATCAGCAATTTCTACCAAAACTAAAAACATACTGATAATGCAGAGAAGATCTCTCTAAGACCAGGTGCTTAACGTGCCTCTAATGCAATGTAATGCAATTATCAGGAGCTACTGAAAACAATGCAAGGTAGGTCTACTTTCCCCAGACACGCTGGAGAAAACAACTTCTGAGCTCCGTTACAGAAGTATTTTAATTAAAACCGTGGTTTTAATTCAAAGAGTAAGAATCGATTTGTACTCACAAATACAGTGATACGTCTTCAGATACGTCTCCATGCTGTAGATAGACCTCTAGGCTCCTCACACCGAGATCTAGTTCCTTCTGGAACCACTTTCGTCTGGCTCAAACCTCTCCGAGAATTTTAAACAATCTTTTGTCCACTTCCCTGGGACTGCATTTCTTATTCAGTTCAATGACTGTAACCAGTCCTCTCTGGCTCTGCCTCTCCGAGGTCTTAGCCTGGTCGTCCTTCTCTGGCTGTGCCTCTCCGAGGTCTTGGCCTTCTTCGCTTCGATTCATTCTTCTGTCCCTCTCTCTGGGACTGGTATTTAATCCCCGCCGGACGTATCCTTCTACTTAATGTAGCGGTAGATTATCATATCGTTCAGTTAGTTAGCACCCTAGCCGCTATTTGGATGAGAATGGTTGAAGGGGGTGCTTTCTGAACACATGCAAGCCAACTCACAGAGACCTTCAGACCTTCTTCTCAGATATGACTTCAAAACACAGTCTTTTGATGAATAAAGGCTTTATTGTTGATGGAAAACAGTGAAATACATCCTTCTTCCGAATCGTTACTGTAATCTTCTTCGAACTCTATCTTATTATTGAGACATTAATAAACTCCTCGTGTCTCCGTAACACTGGCAAGATCTCCTTTAGATCTCCCATGGACGCGGCATGGCCCGCATAATCTTACACATTCTTACATGTTCTTACATGTGGCTCTTACATGTTCTTACATGTGGCTCTTACATGTTTTACATTACCTTACATGGAAGAAGGGTTAACGTTCCCCATGGTCTCCAAACTAATCTAAAAACTAAACTTCTGCGCAAGCAGCTAACCTCCCAAAACATGTCATAAATCCCACCGACAATATAACAAGCAGTCTAAAATGGAAACATAGAAACATATAAAATAGATGCAGGAGTAGGCCATTCGCCCCATTCCGAGCATGCACCGCCATTCATTATGATCATGGCTGATCATCCAACTCAGTATCCCATCCGTGCTTTCTTCCCATACCCCCTGATTCCTTTAGCCACAAGGGCCGTATCTAACTCCCTCTTAAATATAGCGAATGAACTGGCCTCAACTACCTTCTGTAACAGAGAATTCCAGAGATTCGCCACTCTCTGTGTGAAAACTGTTTTCCTCATCTCGGTTCTAAAATATTTCCCCCTTATCCTTAAACTGTGACCCCTAGTTCTGGACTTCCCCAACATCGGGGATAAACTTCCTGCATCCAGCCTGTCGAACCCCTCAATAATTTTGTAAATTTCTATAAGATCCCACCACAATCTTCAAAATTCTAGCGAGTACAAACCGAGTCTATCCAGTCTTTCTTCATGTGAAACTCCTGTCAGAAATACCCCACAGTCTGTGACCACTTCAGCACTACTCCACAGTGTGTCACTACATCCGTACAACTCGACAGTGTGAAACTCCATCAGTTATACCCCACTGTATGTTACTCTATCAGAACCTCCCCACAATGTGTCACCATCAGAACTACCTGACAGGTTATCATTCCAGCAGTATTATCGCACAATATGTCACTCCATCACTACTACCCCCAAAGTGTGTCCATCCACCAGATTTACTCTAGAATATGTCATACATCAGTACTACCCCACAATGTGTCACCCCATCAATACTACTCCACATTGCGTTGCTCCATCAGCACTTCACCAAACTATGCCGCTCCATCAGGACAACCACATAGCGTGGTGTCCTGGGCCTCCTCCATTGTCAGACTGAGGCCCAGCGCGAATTGGAGGAACAGGACCTCGTATTTCGCTTGGGTAGCTAACACACCAGCGGTATGAACATTGACTTCTCTATCTTCAAGTATCCCTTGCTTTCCATCTTTCTTCATCCTCTTCCCCTTCCCAGTTCTCCCACCAGTCGTACTGTGTCCGACTACATTGTATCTCTGTCACGCCCTCTCATGTGACATCAGTCTGAAGAAGGATCTCGCCCCAAAACGTCACCGATTCGTTCTCTCCAGTGATGCTGCCTGTCCAGCTGATTTACTTCAGCATTGTGTGTGTATTTACGCTACAGAGTGTCACTCCATTTGTACTACCATACATTTTATCAATTCATTAGTACTACATGTGTACCACTCCACAATATGTCACCCCATCAGTAATGCGCCATAGTGTATCTCTCCATCAGTATCACCCCAATGTGACACTCCATCAATGCTCCTCCTCGGTAAGTCACTCCATCAGTACTACGTGTGTAATTCCATCTGCACTAACACACAGTGTATTACTCCACCAGTATTACCCCACACTGTTTGTCACTTCAAATGTACCACCCCAGAGTGTCTGTCCATCTCTACGTCCCCAGAGTGTCACACCATCAGTACTGCACCTCAGTGTCATTCCATCAGTACTACCCCACAATGTTTCCCTCCATCAGCAGTACCATAGAATGTGTCACTACATCAGTAATATCCGAAAGAGTGTCACTCCATCAGCACTGCCCTTGAATATATCATTACATATGTGTCTCTCTATCAGTACTACAGCACAATGTGTCATTTCATCAGGACTTTCCCACAGTGTGTAATTCCATAGTTACGAGCACAACATGTCATTATTTCAGTACTACCCCACAGCGCGTCATTACATCAGTACTAGCCGCACTGTGTCACTCCATCACGACAACCTCACAGTTCATCATTCCAATAGAACTACCCCACCGTGTGTCACTCCATCAGTACTATTTCACAGTGTCATTCCAACAGTGTTGCCCCACAGTGTCACTTCCATCAGTCCTACCCACAGAATGTCAGCCCATCTGTACTACGCCGCAGTGTGTCACTCCATCATTACCACCACAGTGTGTCACTACATCAGTACCACCACAGCGTGTCACTCCATCAGTACCACTACAGTGTGTCCCTCCATCAGTACCACCGCAGTGTGTCACTGCATCAATACCAGCACAGTAAGACACTCCAACAGTACCACCACAGTGTGTCACTCCAACAGTACCACCACAGTGTGTCACTCCAACAGTACCACCACAGTGTGTCACTCCAACAGTACCGCCACAGTAAGTCACTCCATCAGTACCACCACAGTAAGTCACTCCAACAGTACCACCACAGTGTGTCACTCTATCAGTACCACCACAGTGTGTCACTCCATCAGTACCACCACAGTGTGTCACTCCAACAGTACCACCAGAGTGTGTCACTCCATCAGTACCACCACAGTGTGTCACTCCAATCAGTATCACCACAGTGTGTCACTCCATCAGTATCACCACAGTGTGTCACTCCATCAATAGAATATAATAGAATAGAATAGTTTCTTTATTGTCATTGTAACATGAACCATGTACAACGAAATTTAAAAATGTCAGCCAGTCAGTGCAGCATTCAAACATTTCTAAAAGCTAACGATACATACAAGGTAAAATATTAAAAGATAAACAACGAAAATAAATATCACGAAAATAGCACGCATAAACACCCAACCCTCCATCCTTCTGTCGATTTCACAGTGTACCACAGTCCCTTAGTATGTCTCGCCCCTGCGTTCCTTGGCGGCTACATTTAGTGATTTTATAGCAGTGGGGTAAAAACTGTTTTTTAGTCTGTTCGTCCTTGTCCTTGTAGATCTGTACCGTCTGCCTGACGGCAACAGTTCAAACAGGGAATGTCCGGGGTGGGAAATGTCCTTTATGATACTCTGGGACTTTTTGGTGCAGCGGGAACTGTGTAAGTCCTCCAAGGTAAGGAGAGGGCAGCCGACAATCCTCTGGGCGTTGTCAATGGCCCTCTGGAGCGCTTTCCTCTGGGCTGCTGTGCAGCTGGTGTACCACACGCATACGCAGTATGTTAGTATGCTCTCAATGGAGCACCGATAAAAGGACAGCAGCAGTCTCCGAGTGATGTTATTCCTCCTGAGCACCCTCAGGAAGTGCAGTCTCTGCTGGACCTTTTTCAGCAGCGCAGTGGTGTTCACGCTCCACGTCAGGTCCTCCTCAATATGGATTCCCAGGAAGCGGAAATCCGCCACCCTCTCCACACAGCCCCCTCTGATAGTCAATGGTACCATGTCCGTTTTATTCTTCCTAAAGTCTATTATTTATTCCTTTGTCTTTAAGGTGTTGAGGAGCAGGTTATTTTTTTCACCCCACACTGTCAGCTGCTCCACCTCATCCCGGTAGGCATACTCGTCCCCCCCGGAGATGAGTCCCACCACCGTAGTGTCATCCGCAAATTTGACAATGGTGTTGCTGTGGTGGGCGGGGGTGCAGTCATGTGTGTAGATGGTGTAGAGCAGGGGGCTCAGTACGCAGCCCTGTGGAGAGCCGGTACTGAGGCTGAGGGCCGTGGATGTATGATGCCCACTCTGACTCTCTGGCTGCGACCCGACAGGAAGCTATTTATCCACGTACAGGTGGAGTGTGGAAGTCCCAAGTCCCCCAGTTTGTCCACCAGTTTGTGGGGAAGGATGGTATTGAAAGCAGAGCTGTAGTCCACAAAGAGCATCCGCACGTAGCTCCCCCGCTGCTCCAGGTGAGACAGTGCAGCGTGGAGAGCTGTGGCTACAGCGTCCTCTGTAGATCTATTTGTTCTGTACGCAAACTGGTGGGGGTGAAAGCTTCGGGGCAGGAGTGATGTGATATGACCTCGGACCAGTTTTTCAAAACACTTCATCACCATGGCCGGTAGTCGTTGAGGTTGGAGATGTTGGTTGTTTTGGGCAAGGGGACTATGGTGGAGGACTTCAGACAGGGTGGAACAGTGGACTGTGCCAGAGACTGGTTAAAAATCCTCGCCAGACTCCAGCCAGCTGGTCTGCGCATTCCTTCAACACGCGTCCAGAGACGCCGTCAGGTCCAGTAGCCTTCCTTGGATTGATGGCCCGCAGTTTACGTCTCACCTCATGCTCCTCTATCTTGAGGGTTAGGCTGCTGTGGACCATGTGCTGTGATGTGGCTGTCTTGTGTAGCTCCACTTCAAAGCGAGCAAATAAGTGGTTCAGCTCCTCTGCCAGCGAGGCGTCACCTTCAACAGCTCCAAGGTTGGTCTTATAGTTGGTGAGATACTGGATCCCCTGCCACACCTGCCTGCTGTTGTTACTGTCTAGGTGGTCCTCTATCTTCCACCTGTAGTTTGATTTGGCCTCTCTGATGCCTCTCTTCAGGTCAGCTCGGGCTGTGCTGTATAAAGCCCTATCGCCAGACCTAAAAGCGGTGTCCCTCTCATTCAACAGCCGCTGGACCTCCCGGGTCATCCAGGGCTTCTGGTTGGGGTAGACCCGGATGCGTTTGTCCATGTGACCGTGTCCATGCAGTTTTTAATGTAACACAGTACACTGTCTGTGAACACCTCCAGGTCCGGGTGTTCAAACACCTCCCAGTTGGTCCTGTCGAAACAGTCCTGCAGCTGCTGAGAAGCACCATCAGGCCAGGTTGTGATGGTCTTTGTAATAGTAGGAGCGGTTTTCCTGAGTGGGGCATATGCAGGAATTAAGAGCAGGGACATATGGTCAGACTGGCCCAGGTGTGGTAGTGGTCTAGCCCTGTAGCCCAGCTTGATGTTACCACCGTGGAGTGATCACTCCAATCAGTATCACAACAGTGTGTCACTCCATCAGTACCACCACAGTGTTTCACTCCATCAGTACCTCCGCAGTGTGTAGTTCCATCAGTACCACCACAGTGTTTCACTCCATCAGTACCACCACAGTGTGTTACTCCATCAGTA
>JAWMAR010000332.1:792827-838715 GCA_036785375.1 Leucoraja ocellata
GATGGGGTGGAGAAGGAGGGTGGAGAGGAAGAGAGATGAGATTGAGTAGAGAGAAATAAGAGAAAGGGTAGAGAGACAGAAGGAAGAGAGACAGAGGGACAGAGAGAGATAGAGGGGTGGAGGAAGAAGGGAGAGAGAGGGGGGGAGTTGAGGAGAGAGAGTTCGGAGGGAGAGGGGAGAGGAGAGAGATCTGAGTGGTGGGAGGCCGAGTGGGGCAGGAATAAGTGGAGAGGGTCAGAGAGAGAGAAGGAGACAGTCGGGAGAGGGGGGTGGTGAGAGGCTGGGGTTGGAAAAAGGAGTCAAGTGAGTAGCGTGGGGAAGCAGGGAGAAAAGGGAGGGGGGAGGGATTCAAGGGGAGTGGGTTAGGTGCCGAGGGGGATGAATTGGGGGTAGAGAACTGGGGGTCGGAGAGAGAGAGAGAGGGGTCAAGTGAGTCATGGAAGCGGATAAGGAGGCTGGTGGGGTTCACACTGTTTGGGGGTGGGGAGGAGGGGGGAGGGAGCAAAGGGGGGTAAGGAGCAGGAGGTGGCAGTCGTAAGGGGCAGGGAGCCACAGGGAGGAGGTCACATTGTTTGGGGTGGGGAGGATGTTGCAGTTTAGGAAGTCAAACCAGGGCAGGATCTTCACTGTGAATGGTGGGGCGCTGGGCAATAGACAATAGGTGCAGGAGTTGGCCATTCTGCCCTTTGAGCCAGCACCCCCATTCAATGTGATAGAAACATAGGTGTAGGAGTAGCCCATTCGGCCCTTCGAGCCTGCACCGCCATTCAATATGATCATGGCTGATCATCCAACTCTGTATCCCGTACCTGCCTTCTCTCCATACCCCCTGATCCCTTAGCCACAAGGGCCACATCTAACTCCTTCTTAAATATAGCCAATGAACTGTGGCCTCAACTACCTTCTGTGGCAGAGAGTTCCAAAGATTCACCACTCTCTGTGTGAAAAAAAAATTCCTCATCTCGGTCCTAAAAAAATTCCCCCTTATCATTAAACTGTGACCTCTTGTTTTGGACTTCCCCAACATCAGGAACAATCTTCCGCATGTAGCCGGATCATGGCTGATGATCCCGAATCAGTACCCCGTTCCTGCCTTCTTCCCATATCCCCTGACTCCGCTATCGTTAAGAGCCCTATCTAGCTCTCTCTTAAATGTATCCAGAGAACCGGCCCCCACCTGGGGCAATAGACAATAGGTGAGGCAGAGAATCCACAGACTCACACTCTCCGTGAGAAAAAGTGTTTCCTGGTCTCCGTACTAAATGGCTTACCCCTTATTCTTAAACTTTGGCCCCCGGTTCTGGACTCCCCCAACATCGGGAACATGTTTCCTGCCTCTACCGTGTCCAAACCCTTAACAATCTTATATGGTTCAATACGATTGCCTCTCATCCTTCTAAACTTCACAGTGTACAAGCCCAGCCGCTCCATTCTCTCAGCATGTGACAGTCCCGCCATCCCGGGAATTAACCTTGTAAACCTACGTTGCTTTCGCTCAAATTAGGGGACCAAAACTGCATACAATACTCCTGGTGTGGTCTCATTAGGGCTCTGAACTCTGAGCCTTGCGGAAGCTGTAGAGACGAGGGAATCTAGGAGTTCGGGTACGAGTTGGGCCGAAGGGCCTCTTGCCAACGTTGTATCGCCCCATGACTATATGACAAAGTGCTTGAGTACCTCAGCAGGTCAGACAGTATCTGTGGAGAAGATAGACACAAAGTGCTGGAGTAGCTCAGCAGGTCAGGCAGCATCTGTGGAGAAGATAGACACAAAGTGCTGGAGTAACTCAGCAGGTCAGACAGTATATGTGGAGAAGATAGACACAAAGTGCTTGAGTACCTCAGGCGGGTCAGGCAGCATCTGGTGGAGAAGATAGACACAAAGTGCTTGAGTAGCTCAGCAGGTCAGGCAGCATCTGTGGAGAAGATAGACACAAAGTGCTGGAGTAACTCAGCAGGTCAGGCAGCATCTGTGTAAAGATAGACACAAAGTGCTGGAGTAACTCAGCAGGTCAGGCAGCATCTGTGGAGAAGATAGACACAAAGTGCTGGAGTAACTCAGCGGGTCAGGCAGCATCTGTGGAGAAGATAGACACAATGTGCTGGAGGAACTCAGCGGGTCAGGCAGCATCTGTGGAGAGAAGGAATGGGTGGCGTTTTGGGTCGACACCCTTCTTTGGTTTAGTTTAGTTTAGAGATGCAGAGCGGAAACAACAGGTCTTTCGGCCCACGGAGTCCATGCCGACCAACGACCACCCCGTACACTAACACCATCCAAAGCACATTAGGGACAATTTAGCAAATGTGTTGAGGCCAATTAATTTACAACCCTGAACGTCTTTGAAATTTTGGAAGAATCCGGAACACCCGGAGTAAAATCCCACGCAGGTCAAAGGGAGAATGCACAAACCACACAGACAGCACCCGTAGTCAGGATCGAGCCCAGGTCTCTGGCAGTGAGGCAGCGACTGTACCGCTGCGCCAGTGTGCTTCGCAGAATTATATATGGTTTCCCCCGCCATAACCACTCAATATGTGCTAGTAATGTCCTGTTTGCCAGCTTCTTGACCCTCTGTGTTCCCCTCCTGCAGGTTTAGGAGCCGTTGCTGTGACGGAGAGACAGGGACGTGAGCGGTTATTGTGGGTGGCCAGGGTGCCGGTGAGCCACCACCCCCTCCCATCTGCTCGGTGTGCGGGCTGAGCTTCGAGAAGCTGAACTTCAATAAGGGACCACATGATGGCACACAACAAGGAGAAGCGTTATGAGTATGACGTGTGTGGCAAGACCTGTCAGTTTCCGAGCCAGCTGGAGACCCACCCGCGGGTGCACACGGGAGAACACCCCTTCACCTGCTCGACTGTGGCAAGAGCTTCAAGACGGCGAAGGTCCTGAAGATCCACTGGCAGGTGCACACGGGTGAGAAGCCCTATGGCTGCTCCACCTGCAGCAAGAGCTTTGCCCAGTTGAAGGGGCTGCGGTGCACCGGCGGGCACACAGCAGTGAGCGGCCCTTCACCTGTTCCAACTCCGGCAAAAGCTTCAAGTCGTCGCCAGAGCTGAAGTTGCACAGGCGCGTGCACACCGGGGAACGACCGTACACCTGCAGCGACTGTGGCAAGGTCTTCACCCAGTCCAACAGCCTGCTGGTGCACCAGCGCACCCACACCGGAGAGCGCCCCTACACTTGCGGTCACTGCGGCAAGGGCTTCACCCAGTCCGGCAGCCTGCTGGTGCACCAGCGCACCCACACCGGCGAGCGGCCCTTCACCTGTGCCCAGTGCGGCAAGGGCTTCACCCAGTCCGACAGCCTGCTGGTGCACCAGCGCACCCACACAGGCGAGCGTCCCTTCACCTGTGCCCAGTGCGGAATGGTCTTCAACCAGTCTAGTCACCTGCTGAGGCACCAGCGCACCCACACAGGCGAGCCTCCCTTCACCTGTGCCCAGTGCGACAAGGGCTTCGTCCAGTCCAGCAGCCTGCTGAGGCACCAGCGCACCCACACAGGCGAGCGCCCCTACACCTGCGCCCAGTGCGGCAAGGGCTTCATCTCCTCCAGCTACCTGCTGGAGCACCAGCGCACCCACACCGGCGAGCGTCCCTTCACCTGTGCCCAGTGCGGCATGGTCTTCAACCAGTCTAGTCACCTGCTGAGGCAACCAGCGCACCCACACAGGCGAGCGCCCCTACACCTGCGCCCAGTGCGGCAAGGGCTTCACCCGTTCCTCCAACCTGCTGTCCCACCATCGGTGCACGCCGGCGACAGCCCCATGCCCAGCCCGGTGTGTGAAGAGCGCTTAGCCATGGCCTCCCACGCCCTGTCCCACCAGCATGTGCACACCAGTGGCCCGCCCCTACGACTGCCCGTACTGTGGTCGTGTTGACAGCTCGCGGGGGTTGCGGCAGCACCGGCGGACCCACGTCGGAGAGCAGCTGCTCCCACTGTGACAAGAGAGCACGGGGGCTGCGGGAGCACCAGTGGATATACATCGGAGAGAGACCTTTTGTGTGCGCTGTGTGCCAATGGTTTCACCTATCCATGTTCTCCACAGATGCTGCCTGACCCGCTGAGTACTCAAGCACTGTGTGAAACTTCACCTATCCATGTTCTCCACAGATGCTGCCTGACCCGCTGAGTTACTCCAGCACTGTGTGAAATATCACCTACCCATGATCTCCACAGATGCTGCCTGACCCGCTGAGTTACTCCAGCTCTTTGTGTTATAGACATAAGTGATACAATGTGGGAACAGGACCTTCGGCCCAACTTGCCCACACCAACCAACATATCCCGGCTACAATAGTCCCACCTGCCTGCATTTGGTCCACATCCCGCCAAACTTGGCTTAACTATGTACCTGTCTATAACTGTTTCTTAAACGTTGGATAGACCCAGTCTTAACTTCCTCCCTCATCAGCTCGTTCCATACACCCACCACCCTCTTTTAAAACGTTACCCCTCAGACTCATATTAAATCTTTTCCCCTTCACCTTGAACCCATGTCCTCTGGTCCTCGATTCCCCATCTTGGCAAGAGATTCTGTGCATCTAACTAAATTGTGTTATCTGCAAGATTCTAGCATCTGCAGTTTCTTGTGTATCTCCCTCACCTATATCCACCTATCACTTCTGAAGAAGGGTCTAAACCTGAAACATCACCCATGCCTTCTCTCTAGAGATTCTGCCTGTCCCGCTGAGTTACTCCAGCATTTTGTATCCACCTATCTCCTGCCAGGCTTTGGCCAGCCCCCATCTCTCTTTTCCAGCTTCCTCCCCCCACCCTCTATAATCAGTCTGAAGAAGGGGTCTGACTGAAAGTGTCGTCTGTTCATTCCCTCTAAAGCAGTGGAGGAACTCAGTGGGTCAGGCGGCATTTGTAGAGGGAAGAGAATATAAGGCGACCACTCCCACCTCTCCTTTCCCACTTTCTACACCCCCGCACCAAGCAGTCTGAAGAAGGGTCCCGACCTAGAATTTTGCCTGTCGATGCTCTCCAGAGGTGCAAGTTACTCCAGGAGATTGTGTCTCTTTTTGTAAACCAGCACCTGGTGTTCCTTTTATCTAGACTAGCATTTCACCCCACACTTGCATTCGGTCCGCCAAGGCCTTCTGGATCTCCCTGTTGGTAACCATTTTAACTCCCTTCCCATTCCCACCCTGGTCTTTCTATCCTGAGCCTCCTCCATTGCCAGAGTGAGCTGATACACAAAAAGGAGGTACATCACCTCATAGCTTACAGCCCAATGACATGAACATTGAATTCTCCAAATTAAGGAAACGTCCCCATCGTGGACCATCTCTTTGTCATTCATCTGTCTTCTTCTTGCTGGCGAAAGGCGTCAGGATTAATCCAGAGTGACCACTTCCCGTGCACCTCAACTACGAACGTTGGGATCTCGCTCTCCGCCCTTGGACGTCCGCAAGACTGTGGTAAACAAAGACTTTTGCTCGACAACCTGCTGGAGCCAAGTCGTATTCCAATCAAATAATTGTCTTTTTTTCTGGAAGAAATTAATTTAGAGGGAAATTAAAGGATAATGAAAACCATATAACCATATAAATATTACAGCACGGAAACAGGCCATCTCGGCCCTGACACTTCCGTGCCGAGCAACTTGTTTCCCTTAGTCCCACCTGCCTGCACTCATACCATAACCCTCCATTCCCTTCTCATCCATATGCCTATCCAAATTATGTTTAAATGATACCAACGAACCTGCCTCCATCACTTCCACTGGAAGCTCATTCCACACCGCTACCACTCTCTGAGCAGAGACTTTGCAGATTTGCTTCGAGATTTTGTTGCATGACTAGACTAAATGGGATCCGTTGGGTCCCAGTCGCCCCCCCTCCCCCCCCCCCCCTCCCCCTCCCCAACCTCCCCCCCAATGCAACCCATTCCCCAACGATATATATTCCACCATCACTTTTTCCACCAACGCAACCCGTTCCCCAAAGCAATGTTCCACTACTCGAGGGGATGTGGGGGAGGGGGGTGTCAGAGGGAGAGGGGGTGTATAGGATGGGGGAATAATTAATACGCCAAACAGATGGCAATATGCCAAACACAATACAAGGGAATCTTGACATTTTATCTCATCTTTTAGGCGGCCCACAGCACCATCCCCATATTATAATCTTAATCATAAGCCTCCCATTTACTGCAACATATCTACGCTACTAGCGGTAGGGGCACGGGAGATCCTCTGTAAATTCCCATAGAAGAGTAAACAAGCTTCGTTATCTTCGCTCTGCTATTTCATGTTTACATTTACCATCCACCCTTCACACATTCCCAGACAAGATGTAATATGTCTAATCTTACTTTTCGATTCCCACAACCTCTTCTGCACCTGGTCAAGCGACAGCTGCCAATTGTCACATCCAATACACACTTTCGTTACCTTGTTCAATTCCAATCAAAATTAAATAAGGAAGGATATAAATGTTCTTCCACAGTTCCCTCATTGTTGATCAACACTTAGAGTAAGAAAATATATATATTAATATTTTCTCTCATTAATCATTTCCAAAAATGGAGCCATACAGGTCTGATTATGATTTTGGTTGAAGTAGGCAGAGATATACCTCGTGCATGCGAAGGAATATGGGCACTAACCCAATATTCTAATCAGATAAGGAAGCTTGTTTACTTCCAGCAACGAGTTCACTGTATTCTGCGTTGGATTTCAAACACCAACTTCTAACTTCCTCCTGTTTAAATGTCCATCTAGATGCCTCACTTCACCCTCGTATTCTCTCTCATCCCACACATTGTTAATATATTCATGTATTTTATACTACGAAGTGGACACAGTCGGGAGACCCAGATGGTAGTTTGCCTCCCTGGTGCCAGGATCTTGGATGTGTCTCAACGCGTCCGAGATATCCTGAAATCAGAGGGAGAGGAGCCTGAATTCGTGGTACATATAGGTACCAACGACATAGGTATAAAAAAGAGAAGAGCTCCTGAATGGAGAATTTAAGAGTTGGAAGGAGAGTTAAGGAAAAGGACCAAAAAAGTAACAATCTCAGGATTACTGCCTGTGCCACGCGATAGCGAGAGTAGGAATGGAGTGAGGTGGAGGATAAATGCGTGGCTGAAGGACTGGTGCAGTGGGCAGGGATTCAATTTCTGGATCGTTGGGACTTATTTTGGGGAAGATGTGACCTGTACAGAAAGGGCGGGCTGCACTTGAACCCGAGGGGGACCAATATCCTGGCGGGGAGATTTGCAAAGACTATTGGGGAGACTTTAAATTACAATTGTTGGGGGAGGGATTCAAATAGAGAAAGCTATTAGACAGAGTGTGTGGCAGGAGGCAGAGAAGGGATGCACGCTGACAGAAAATCTACGGGAGAAAGAAGAAAAAGAAAATAAACAGAGAATAAGAGGCGGTGGGTTTCCTAAATGTGCATATTTTAATGCTAGGAACATTGTAAGAAAGGTGGATGAGCTTAGAGCCTGGATTGACACCTAGAGGATGATGTTGGCGATCAATGAAACATGGTTGCTGGAGGGCTGTGATTGGAAACTAAATATTCCAGGATTCCGTTGCTTCAGCTGTGATGGAATTGGAGGGGGAGGGGGAGGTGGAGGTGTCGCATTGCTTGTCAGGGAAGATATTACAGCAGTGCTTTGGCAGGATAGATTAGAGGGCTCGTCTAGGGAGGCTACTTGGGTGGAACTGAGAAGTGGAAAAGGTGTAGAAACACTTATAGGGGTGTATTATAGACCGCCAAATGGGAGCGAGAATTGGAAGAGCAAATATGTAAGGAGATTGCAGATATTAGTAGTAGGCACATGTAGTGATTGTGGAAATTTTCAATTTTGCACACAGAGACTGGGAAACACATTCTGTAAAGGGGCTGGATGGTTTGGAGTTTTTAAATTGTGTGCAGGATAGGTTTTTGCAGCAATACATAGAGGTACCTACTAGAGAAGGGACGGTGCTGGACCTCCTGTTAGGAAATGAGACAGATCTGGTGGCGGAGGTATGCGTTGGGGAGCACTTCGGGTCCAGTGATCACAATACCATTAGTTTCAATATAATTTTGGAGAGGGTCAGAACTGGATCTAGGGTTGAGATTTTAATTGGAGGAAGGTTAACTTTGAGGAGATGCGAAAGGATTTAAAATGAGTGAATTTGGACATTTTGTTTTATGGGAAGGATGTACAGATAAATGGAGGACATTTAAATGTGACATTTTAAGAGTACATAATCTTTATGTCCCTGTTCGGTTTAAAGGAAATAGTAAAAATTGGAAAGAGCCATGGTTTTCAAGGAAAATTGGACACTTGGTTCGGAAAAAGAGGGTTTACAATAATTATAGGTTGCATGGAATTAATGAGGTGCTTGGGGAGTATAAAGAATGTTAAAATAATCTTAAGAAAGAATTAGAAAAGCTAAATGAAAATATGAGGTTACTTTGGCAAGGAAGGTGGAAGTAAACCCAAAGGTTTTCTACTGCTATTTTAATAGCAAAATGATATCGAGGGATAAAATTGGTCCATTAGAGAGTCGGAGTGGACAGCTATCTGCAGAGCCAAAAGAGACGGGGGAGTTATTGAACAATTTATTTTCTTCGGTATTCACCAAGGAGAAGGATATTGAATTATGTGGGGTAAGGGGAAAAACGGGATTAGCTATGGATAATATGAGTTTCAAAGAAGTGCAAGTAATGACACTTTTGAAAAATATAAAAGTGGATAAGTCTCCAGGTCCGAAAGGATATTCCCTACGATATTGAGGGAAGTTAGTGTAGAAATCGCAGGGGCCGTGACAGCACTATTTCAAATGTCTTCAGAAACGGGAATAGTGCCGGAGGATTGGCGTACTGCGCATGTTGCTACATTGTTTAAAAAGGGTTCTAAGTGTAAACCTAGCAATTATAGACCTGTTAGTTTGACGTCAGTGGTGGGCAAATTAATGGAAACGATACTTAGAGATAAAACATATAAGCAACGTGGTTTGTTCCTGGAAGGTCATGTTTGACTAATCTTCTTGAATTCTTTGAAGAGGTTACTAGGGACATTGATGAGCTAAAGCAGTGGATGTTTTCTATATGGACTTCAGAAAGGCCTTTGACAAGTTTCCTCATGGAAGGTTGGTTAAGAAGGTTCAATTGGTGGGTACTAATGGTGAAGTAGCAAGATGGATTCAACAGTGGATGAATGGGAGATGCCAGAGAGTAATGGCGGATGGTTGTTTGTCAGGTTAGAGGCCGGTAACCAGTGGTGTGCCTCATGGATCTGTGTTGTGTCCACTGCTGTTTGTCATGTACATCAATGATCTGGATGATGGTGTGGTAAATTGGATTAGTAAGTATGCAGATGATACTAAGATAAGTGGTGTTGTGGATAATGAAGTAGATTTTCAAAGTCTACAGAGAGATGTAGGCCCTTTGGAAGAGTGGGCTGAAAGATGGAAGATGGAGTTGCTACATCTTGGCTGGACAAACCAAAATACGACATGCATGGTAAGTGGTAGCGAATTAAGGAATGCAGTTGAACAGAGGGATCTAGGAATAATAGTAAGATTAAACGAGTACTTACCAGTACGAAGTTTGATCTGTATTTTATGAGGAGTTACGGTGAGGGATTAAGTGAAGACCCCAGCTCCAGTGCGCATGCGGCATACTTCGAAGCAGCGGTGTGAAATCACAGAATAGACACAATATTTGAAGTAAGATAGTAAAGATCACGAGACATCAGTCTACTAGTTCGATCTGTATAATGAGGGTGGGAGCGGCGGGCACTTAATCCCTCACCGTAACTCCTCATAAAATACAGATCAAACTTCGTACTGGTAAGTACTCGTTTAATCTTACTATTTTACTTCGGAGTCACGTGAGTGATTCCGTGAAGACTTCAAAGTTCTGTGATTTCAAACCGTGTAACAGTTTTTATTTCACTCACTGCCGAAGTTTATGAGGGAGGAAGTGTTATCGTAATCAACCAGTGGATCTGCTTTCAAAAGAAACAGAAAGGTATTTGTTAACAATAACAACATAACAGAGCTCCTCTGAGCTTAAATTAATATTGCAGTTTGTAATATTCTCCTGCAATTAAATCAGGTTTATCAACGGTTTATAATAAAAAATGTTCTGAACGCGGTTCCCTTGACCATTCTGCTGTATTGAAAATGTGGTCAACCGGGATGTCCATTCGTTCAGCCGCTGATACCAATGCTGCCCTAGTGGAATGGGATTAAATGTATTATTATCTATTCCGGCAGCTTTCAGAACCTGTTTGAGCCACCTTGGAGTGGTTTGGCTCGTACCCCGTTTCGGGTTACTGTGGTTGACCCATAGGCTTTCCTCTCCCTCTAAGATAGTGGGTTGTGTCTATATATAGTAGTAGATGGGTCACCACACTCAACCTGGACTCTGGTGGGTAGGCCCGGAATCCCACCAGTGAATCGGGCGTTCCTGGTCCATATAGCCATATAACGACTACAGCACGGAAAACACAGGCGATCTCGACCCTGCTAGTTCGTGCCGAATCCATATACCTGCGAGTTAGATTTTACCAGACCTAAATATGAACTTGATGCGTCTGGGATAATCACCATGTATCCAGTCTAGTTTATGGAGTGACTGGACTCTTTGAGCGTGTACGAGAGCCATAAGCATGAGCCTTTTTTAAAACATAGATTAAGCAAGCTGAGGGATCTGGCTGGTGCCATTCTCTGAGGTATGTCAATATCACTCCAATATCCCATACATGGGTAAATACCTGGGTGTTTGGGGCTTATATTATAGTTGCCCTTCATAAGTTACCTTCAGTGGATGGGATCCCATGCTCTGCTGACATGCAGTTTTAGATAAGCAGATAAGGCGCTCCATGCTGTATTTACGGCACTGTAACTCACCTTTAAGTCATGGTGTAGATGTTCCAGGAACTCCAATACGTCAGTGGTTGAATAGTTCGATGTCCCTGCGTCGTGGCAGTATTTTACCCATGTTAGCTTTTAGTGACTGTTCGCAGGGATGCCGACATGGTGGTAATGGTTTCTTTGGATAATCCCAGTCCCTGGTAAGGTCTATTCAAAACCTGCACCCAGGAGTTTGATGTTTCCCTGGCATGGGTGGCTTATGCCTGATACTGGGTTGAGTCAGCAACCATGGTCCACTAGGGAAATCCATAGGTGACTCGCCCACCGTGTCGTG
Organism: Leucoraja ocellata; assembly: GCA_036785375.1. Taxonomy (NCBI): domain Eukaryota; kingdom Metazoa; phylum Chordata; class Chondrichthyes; order Rajiformes; family Rajidae; genus Leucoraja; species Leucoraja ocellata. The sequence goes on from JAWMAR010000332.1 coordinate 803,996, forward strand.
ATGAACTGGGAACCATGGCTGTAGGCCGGTCGGGCACGTTCAATATCTCGGAGACAGATCCCATCTGTATTGCGAAGTGCCCGACTGATGAGGCAGAAGGGAGGAAGGCAAAGCAGAAATTCCCCCTTCCAGCGTATAGGCATCTATCGCTGCTGCCTCTAATCTGGTTCCTAAGTCACATACATGGGTTACTGGTGATTCCGTCTTGTGCAACCAAATTGATATCTGGCTTTCAAACTGCTTAATAAATTTAGCAGATATTTTGGGTTATGACATCTATTCAATGTAATCATAAATTTTACCCCGTGACATGGTGTCTCCCACTGTGTTCTAGCTTCCTAGGACATAGGGAGCTGATAGTTAAAATGTCTTTTGACACACCATTGCCAGATTTGTTTGACCAATTTGTTGCACAATAATGATTATTATGCTCCCCATATGGTTGATATAAGCCACCACCATAGTATTATCAATCCGTAACCACATATGTACGTGCTGCATTTGAAATGCATATGCTTTTTAGCCCAATAGGCGATCACCAATCCCAAGAAGTTGATGCCCGGTATGTGTAGTAACGATGTTTGTGACTTGGTCCATCTGTTACCTGTGCTGGATATGGAGTTTAGTTGCTCCCCAGCCTAAAGTACTGGCATTGGTTTTTAAAATAACCAAGTTGGGATTGGTGATGATAATAGGGCTGAAAACTATGCCAAATATATGTCTGCCCACCACCTTAATTGTGATATAGCTTCAGTGGGTACATTCATGATTTGATTATAGTGACCCAAGTATCTTGGCAAAGTAACAGTCATATGGACGGAATTATTATTGAAGCCCAGATAATCCTTGGTAGTTACGCTTCAATTCTGGTTTATCTGGGCGTGGGATGAACCTCAGCTTTAGGGAGCTGTTTCGTAGCTAGAACTGCTCCACAGCTAATTCCTTTGTTTCCCCTAATATGAGGATATCATCCAATATGTGCCATGATTATGCTTGTTTTCTTAATATTTTCATGGCCATTTATAATAGTTTAGGGCTGAGGTTTAGACCATATGAAATGCTATATGCTCCCATGGTTGCCCTAACCGGGATATCCATGATCCAGGTAAATATATTTAGGTATCTATAATGATCCTAGTGTATGGTGTAAGATAGTTAGCATCTTCCATATCAATGCTCCCCATAGGTATCCTAGGGAGATCAGATGTCTGGCAGTGACAAAACTCCACCTCCATCTTAAAGTGGATATACTCAACAGATTTATTTAGTGATATTAGATCAATGATGATGCTACATTCATCATCTTTTATAGTTTTGGTGAATATATTCGATACAAATTCCAATCCGTTTAGTAATGTGCCTGTTTAGTTCAGCTTGCCTTCTCACTTCTCTTTTCTTAGAGGGAGAAACAGCCCTTTGGGCGCATTGCTGAACTGGCAGTAAAATGCCCAATTTGAATTCGTTTTTATCCTCTAATGCTGTTGAGTATATTTTGGTTATTTGTGACAGCATCCCATGCTTAGCCCACTCCCCATGCAGTTTAGTAGAACACCCTTGTTTTAGTGTAAACTGGGAGGAACCAGACTACCTACCTCCATGCTTGTTGTTTTTCATGAAGGCGTAGTTTGCTGGTATGCTGGTGCTGTCGGTGGGGCGGCGCATCTTCCCACGGCTCCGCTCTGGGCCCCGTCTAAAAAGAACTATGGGGGATCTGCAGCGGTCACCAGGCTTTCACCAGTCCTTGTTTGATATTGCTGGTGGATGCCGAGGGGTGCTGCCAGCTGGGTGTTGGATGTGATGTCCTGCTCGTCCCATAGCCTGCTCCCTCTTCCCCGCAGCAGCGGTTTGCATAGCCCCATATATTCGGGGTTGCGGGCAGGTCTATATGCACCATCGTTCAGTCGAGTATCCCAAATATGGGAACATCTTAGGCGTCAGCACCAAAGGCGAGCAAAGGTGGTAACATCTTGACCTTCTGTAGAATTCGCTGCTTGTCTGTGAGTCTACGAGACCCAGCTGCCTGTGGATTTGCCTCTGGAAAGGCCTGCTCCTGCAGGGCTTTTGTTGGGAAGATGGTCGCGTGGAGGAGCCATGTAGTGGCCCACGACACCCAGTGGCTCTTCCTGATCCTGCTCCCCTGGCATACTGCTGTTCTCGTCCGCCTGCCCAGCGCTTAAGCCAGCCCAGCCCTGGCCTCCTTAGCCCTTAAAAAAGGAGCATAAAGGATGCGCTAAATGGGAGGAGGCAAAGCACTCCACTCCCTTGTTGCATCAATCCCTCGACAAGGGAGATGGCTAGTGCAATAGCACTGGGGTAGGAGTCAGCTCCCTTGGCATTCAGCCAGTGCCCCTTTACACCGGCGGCACAGGGAGCGGCTCGGTGTCGAGTGAGCGGGAGCATTGAAATAGCTCCACCGCTACCGGTGGCTGCCTCCCAGATAAGGACCCTCGTGTGGAGTTGGGCAGGCAGTCCTTCTCCTGGAGGTAAACTTCATGACCTCCTCTGGCTTGGGGAGACAGACATACTTATTTTGCCTTCTCCAACCTGTTCCAGCTTGGAGGAAGATGGCTCCTGTAGAACCTGTAAATTGGTAAGATTTCCCCTTACCTGTAAGTAGAGGCTGCCTGCCGTTTTCCAGGCGGCGTTGTGGCGGTTCCCGGGCGGTGATTCTCCTGGTCAGGAGTCTGCAGGGCTGCCGGTCGGGTTTTTTTAAATTTTCCCGCCGGTCCGCGGCTGTACGGAACAGCTGTTCAGCGGACCGGCATTAGCGCAGCTCCTAGCAGCGGTCCGCAGCGTTAGCGGTCCGGGTGGCACCTTTTCCCCGTCACTGTCGGCCCCACGCTGGAGTCGAAACGGGGCCCGCTCACCATGCCTCACTTTGCTCCCCCTGGAGCAAAAATCACAAGGCCCGATTAAGGTAAGTACTTACCTCTCGTCCCTGGATGCGGGAGCTAGCCCGACTCCCGCTGGCTGCCGCGTTCTGCACGCTGTGCGACAATGCCGCATGCGCACTGGAGCTGGGGTCTTCACGGAATCACTCACGTGACTCCGAAGTAAAATTGTGCATAGTTCGCTTAAGGGGGAATATCATGTAGATAGGGTGGGAAATACATCTTTTGGTGTGCTGGCCTTTTTTAATCGGAGCATTGAGTATAGACGTTGGGATGTAATGTTAAAATTGTACATGGCTTTTATGAAGCCAATTCAGGAGTATGTGGTACAATTTTGGTCGCCTAATTATAGGAAGGATGTCAACAAAATAGAGAGAGTACAGAGGCGATTTACTAGAAAAAAGGGGGGCATGAATTTTCTTCCAAAATACTATATTTATTCCAATCAATACCTACATACATACCTAATATTTCTGTTTGACTCGTACATTACAATTTTCATATTGGACTATAAATCCCATAGAATTCAAAGAAGACATGTATGTAAACCTAAAGAATGCGGTGGACTCACTCTTGCAAACTTTATGTACCACCATTGGGCAGTGAACATTAAACATATCAGTAATATTAAAAATATTATAATATTATCTGAATGGTGGCCGATTAGGAAAACGGGAGATGCAACGAGACCTGTGTGTTATGGTACACCAGTCATTAAAAGTAGGCATGCAGGTGCAGCAGGCAGTGAAGAAAGCCAATGGTATGCTAGCATTCATAGCAAAAGTATCTGAGTATAGGAGCAGGGAGGTTCTACTGCAGTTGTACAGGGTCTTGGTGAGACCACACCTGGAGTGTTGCGTACAGTTGTGGTCTCCTAATCTGAGTAAATACATTCTTGCCATAGAGAGGGAACAGAGAAGGTTCACAAGACTGATTCCTGGGATGTCAGGACTTTCATATGAAGAAAGACTGGATAGACTCGGATTGTACTCGCTAGAATTTAGAAGACTGAGGGGGGACTTTATAGACACGTACATAATTCTTAAGGTGTTGGACAGGCTAGATGCAAGAAGATTGTTCCCGATGTTGGGGAAGTTCAGAACAAGGGGTCACAGTTTAAGGATAAGGGGGAAATCTTTCAGGACCGAGATGAGAAAAACATTTTTCACACAGAGTGGTGAATCTCTGGAATGTTCTGCCACAGAAGGTTGTTGAGGCCAGTTCATTTGCTATATTTAAGATGTGGCCCTTGTGGCTAAAGGGATCAAGGGGTATGGAGAGAAGGCAGGTACAGGATCCTGAGTTGGATGATCAGCCAACTGATCATGATAACATTGAATGGCAGTGCAGGCTCGAAGGGCCGAATGGCCTACCCCTGCACCTCATATCTTTGTTACTATTTTTCTATAATGTATGGGTTGTACAGTTCATCCCAAACAGGCAGAATGGACAATAATGGAGAAGAGGGATTGCAATCCTTTTAACATAGGAGCGATCATTTTCTTCCCTATAAAACTGAAGAATACAATATATAAGAGAAACCCGATGATTCACAGCCCAATACGAATTTGGAGGCAAATAAAATCCTCTCTTAAATTAAGAGATCTTTCGCTTCTCTCATCGATAGTCAACAGCCCGGCGTTCAAGCCATCGACTATTGACAAAACGTTTACCCTCTGGAAACGATTAGAAATTAAGACTTGGGAAGATACATTTGAAGAGGGAAAACATTTACCATTCCAAGACATACAGCTTAAATACAATTTTGAAAACAAGCAATATTTTAGATACTTACAAACACGAGATTATTTGAAAAAACTCTCACTTTATTTGAATTTGTACCTTCGAGAAAAAGGCATGAATAGACAGGTAGAATTGGATCACCGAACATCATATTCTATAATAATATTTAAAATATAGATATAAGAAAAGAATGGGAACAAGAATTGGCTACAAAAATTCCCAAAGACAGATGGGAGGATTATGTGTCATATGTACACAAATGTACAATTAACGTTATACATACATTGATCTAATTTAAAATTGCGCACCGATTCTATTACTCAAAAACACAACTAAATAAAATATTTCCAAACGCCTCCCCCTTATGTGACAAGTGCCTCACTAAAGAGGCAACAATAGCACACTCATTCGGTTCCTGTGCAAAACCTCAACATTTTTGAAGGACATTTTTGAAAAATTTGTAAAACATATTTAACTTAAGACTGGACCCAAATAGAGAATTGATTATCTTCGGAGCAAGGGAAGCTTGTCTGATCTAACTATATTTCAAATATATCTCCGAAACTATGGTTTTATAACGGCAAAACGTATACTTAAGTTCAGGAAAAACGCTCCTATCGCAACGTTTAAAATGTGGATCACAAATATGTCGGAAATATTACATCTCGAAAAAATTAGACTTGTTCTAACAGGAAAACAAGAACAATTCTTATGAATATGGTCACCTTATATTGATTTGTTACATGTATACTATGGTGCAGCATAACCTTAGAAAGTTGTTGTTTTAGAACTAGGTGATGGGTGTGAATCGTTATTAATTAGGTACATCCTTTTCTTTTTTGTTTAGCGCTACCTTCTTTGGATTATTTACTTATTTCATTTCCCATCCCGAGGCCCTCTTCTCTTTGGGGCAATGTTTTCCTTTTCTTTTTCTTTCCTTTTTATTTTCTCATACTCAAGCAGGCAGTTTACTGATCCTTCGTCATTCATTTAATGCCAATTACTGCGAACTACACTTCACTACTATTCTTAACTCTTTAACTTTTATTTTTTTTTCTATTATATGTTAAACTTTATTACAAAAAAAAAGTTGTACGCGAAATGTATTATGTTGCATACAATGCAATATGTTGATGGAATACAAACATCAACACATACATATAGCCTTCGCTCAGAGGACGACAAGAAAGGCTTGGGAGATTACTTTTAAGTCTCGACTTAAAGGAGTCGATGGAGAGAACTGTTCTGATGGTGAGAGGGATGCTGTTCTACTGTCTAGGAGTTGCAACCGCAAAGGCGCGGTCGCCCCTGAGCGTATGCCTACACTGCGGCGTGTTCAGTAACCCCAAGTCGATATAAAGGAGGATAATTAATGTTTTTCGGAACCGCACAGAGAGAGAGAGAGAGAGTGAGGGAGAAAGAGAGAGAGAGAGAGAGAGAGAGAGAGAGAGAGAGAGAGATGTGGCAGAGAGTGAAGGTTAGAGAGGGGGAAAAGTTGGAGGAGAGAGGGGAGAGAGCGAGAGGGGCTGAGGAGAGAGGTCTCGAGGGTGAGAGTGATGATGTGAGAGTGGCAGAGAGAGGGGGAGAGATAGATAGGGGAGAGATACGAGTGTAGTTTCAGATTGGGGAGAGGGAGGATAGCGAGGGGGAAAGAGATAAAGTGGGAGAGAAGTGGGGAGATAAGGCAGAGAGAGGGATATAGATAGGAGAGAGAGATGGGAAGGCATAGAGAGAAGTGATGAAAAGAAACGGGAGAGAGCGTACTGGGAGAGAGAGGGGGTGACAGCGAAGGAAGAGAGAAGGGGAAAGAGAAGGTAGAGAAAAAGAGGGAGAGAGAGGTGGGAGAGAAAGAGGGGGAGTGAGTGTGGGAGAGAGAGAGGGAGGAGAGACGGGGGAGAGGGAGAGAGACAAGACAGATAGGAGATAGATATCGGGGAGAGAGTAATGAGGAGAGAAATGGGCAGATAGATAACGGAGAGAGAGGGTAGAGATAGAAAGACAGGTAGGGGAGAGAGGGTGGAAAAGGTGGAGAACGAAAGAGGAGAGAGGTTGGAGAGGGAGTGGGAGAGATAGAGAGTGACAGAGAGGGCGAGAGAGATGAGAGAGAGGAGGACATAGAGGGATAGAGAGAGTGAGAGGGGGAGAGACATAGAAGGAAGAGAGGGGGATAGAGAGGGAAAGTGAGGGGAAAGGGAGGGGGGAGGTGTGAGTGGGGAAGGGAGCAGGAGAGTGGGGATAGAGAAAGTGGAAGAGAGGGAGAGAGAGATGTGAGAGAAAGAGAGAGGTGAAGGGGGGGGAGAGGATGGGGATTGAGAGGGAGAGAGAAAGGGGTAGAGAGGTGGACAGCGAGCAGAGAGATAGATGGGGAGAGGGGTGAGAGGGGCGGAAGAGAGAGGATGTGAGAAAGTGGGAGGGAGGAGAGAGAGAAGGGAGAACGAGAGGGAATAGAGAGAGATTGGAAAGCAAGAGAGAGAGGAATAGAGCGAGATTGTAAAGCGAGAGAGAGGGGAGAGCGAGAGTGGGAGATAAGTGGGAGAGAGAGGGAGAGAAAAGCGAGAGAGGGAAGGGAGAGAGATGGGGATGGAAACAGAGAGAGGTGGGAAAGAGGGGGAGAGAGTGGACAGAGTAGGGGAGAGAGTGAAGAGGAAATAGAGAGGCAGAGAGTCAGAGAGTGAAAATATAGATGGGGGGGGGGTGAGTGGGGGAGAGAGGGAAGGGGGAGAGCGAAGGGAGAGAGAGCGATGGGGAGGGAAATATACAGTGGGGGAGAGGGGTGGGAGATGGAGAGGGGTAGAGAAAAAAGTGGAGGGTGAGAGATGGTGGAGAGAGGGAGAAAGCGAGGGGGCAGAGGTCTCGGGGGAGAGAGTGATGAGGAGAGAGTAACAGCGAGGAGAAGAGATAGATAATAATAATAATAATAATTTTATTTATAGAGCACTTTAAAAACAAACATAGCTGCAACAAAGTGCTGTACATCACTAATAATTGACAAAAAGGTTAATACACACCAAAAATAACAATCAAAAGAAATAGTAGGAAAAGACATGTAAAATAAAGAAACATCAAAAACACCAAAAACAGAAGCAAAGCCTCAGGCATGGTCAAAAGCCAGGGAGTACAATGTTTTAACACTGCATTTGGAGTTGGACAGTGAGGGGGGCCTGTCTGATGTGCAATGGCAGGGTGTTCCAGAGTGCCGGAGCAGCAACAGAGAAGGCTCTATCCCCTCTGAGCCTTCGACTAGACCTCGGTACCTCAAGGACCAGCTGACCTGAGGGACCGGGCAGGAGCGTATGGGTGGAGCAGCTCAGAGAGGTAAGGCGGGGCGAGCCCATTCAGAGATTTAAAAACAAATAACAGTATCTTAAAATGAACTCGAAAGTGTACCGGGAACCAGTGTAGGGAGGCCAGAATTGGCGATATGTGCTCCCTCTTTCGAGTCCCTGCTAAAAGGCGAGCAGCAGCATTCTGAACCAACTGCAGACGAGCCAGTGAAGAACGAGCAACACCAAAATAGAGCGCGTTACAGTAATCCAGCCTAGATGTAATAAAGGCATGGATTACTGTCTCAAAATGCTGCCGCTCGAGATTGGGCTTCACCTTCGCCAGCTTCCTTAGGTGAAAGAAGCTGCACTTAACCACCGCGCATATTTGGCGATCTAATTTAAAGTCACTGTCCATCCTAAAACCCAGGTTCACAACTGTTGGCTTCACGTACCTTGACAATGGACCTAAATCAACAAATGGAGGTTCACGGCAGCCATTGGGATCAAATAAAATAGTAAGATTAAACGAGAACGTACCAGTTTGAAGTTTGATCTGTATTTTATGAGGAGTTACGATGAGGGATTACGTGAAGAACCCGCCCTCAGGACGCATGTGCGGCATACTTCAAAGCAGCGGTGTGGAATCACAGATAGACACAAGTATTTGAAGTAACGTAGTAAAGACAAAGAGACATCAATTTATCAGTTTGATCCATATAATGAGGGTGGGAGCGGAGGGCACGTAATCCCTCATCGTAACTCCTTATAAAATACAGATCAAACTTCAAACTGGTAAGTTCTCGTTTAATCTTACTATTTTACTTCGGAGTCACGTGAGTGACTACTTGAAGATTTCAAAGCTTCTGTGATTTCAAACCGTGTAACAGCTTTATATCACTTGCTGTCGAAGTCTTTGAGGGAGGAAGTGTGTTATCGTAATCAACCAACGAATCCGTTTATAGAAAAACAATGGTATTTTTACAATAACAATGAAGAAATTTAACTGCTCCCCTGGGCTAACTTAAATATTTGCAGATTGGAATCTTTCCTGCAAATAAAAAACAGGGTTTGTCAACAGTTTATAATAATTTTTTTCTCTGAACGTTTTACCCCCACCATTCTGCTGTAGCCAGGATGTGGTTTATAGGCACGTCCATTCTTTTGCCGTTGACGTGGAAGCTTGTCCTGTGGAATGAAAACTTTGTACATGTTAGTTTTATCCCAGGAGCTTTAGTACCTGCTTGAGCCATCCCAAAAAAAAGGCTCGTTACCCGACCACAAGGTTTTTTTGTGACCAACCCACAAGGCTTTTCATCTCCCTCGAATATTTAGGTTGTGTCTATGTAAGGTAATAGGGTCATGGCACATTACCGTGTTTTCTGGCGGGTAAGCCCGGATTTTATGACTGGATAAGGTGTTCCTGGTCTGGTTTGACCATTGCCTGGACAATGATAGAGATCTGGTCTGAAGCTGTGAGCATGGTGTCCAGTTGCAATAGGAGTAGTGACTGGACCATCTGTACTGCTCCGTGTGCCCTCAACATATGTGTTTAGAGCATAGATGGTTCAGGTTGAAGGATCTGGCTGGTGGGTATCCCCTGAGGTATGGTTGTACCACTGTGACATCGCATATATGGGTGTACCTGGTCTAGGGGTTTAGAGTTGTAATACCCTTCAAAGATTTACCACCAGCCAGTGACCCCATGGCCTGTTGTCCTGTAGCTGTTTTGAAAAAACAGGCAGGGAAATTCTAGCTGTGTTGATGGTACTGTAGCCGAATCCTTCATCGTGATGAAGGTTCTCCAGGAATTCCAGTTCGTAGTAACTGTATCAGTTGAGTAGGTTATCCCTGTATCCTTGCAGTACTTCTCTTGATGCTGGACAAGTGCTGTAGTCCAGTGGATGTTCAGAAGGATGCTGACATGGTGTCGATGGTTCGGTATAACAATCCCAGTCCCAGATGTGGCTTGTGCAGAATCTGCAACCCAGGAGCTTGATTTTCCCATGGCACAGATGACTTGTGCCCGGCTCCGAGTGTTAATAATTCTGGGTTACTGGGAAATACCATCGAAGTTTCAACAACAATGTCATGGCGTATAGGGAAACCATGGCTGCGTAAGTCCGTCAGGTACTATCAAATACCTGAAGCAGAGTCCTTTTGTACTGTGCGTAGTCCTCGATTGATGAGGCAGAAAGGAAGAAATACATAGAAATAATTTCACCAATGCAGCGCGAACGCATTTGCTGCCCCAGGGTCTGGTTCCCACGCGACATACATAGGACATCCCCAGGACATCCCCAAACACCTGGTGATTTAGCGTTGATGCAGATAATCGATATCAGATTCAGATTCAATTTTAATTGTCATTGTCAGTGTACAGTACAGAGACAACGAAATGCATCAATATCTGGCGTGTCATATATCTTGATAGTTTTGTTAAAACTTTTTAATAAAAAACATCTAATCGATGTTGTCATTAAATTTCTGTGACCTGGTGTCTGTCACTGTATTTAGCTTACCTGGCAGGTAAGTTGCTGATAGTCAAATACACCTTTGGACACACCATTGCCAAATTGTTTTGACCAACTTGTCACATGATACCGACTTTATGCTGCCCATATGGTTAATGTAGGCCACCTCCGTAGTGTAGTCTATTTATAACCGTACATGCAAGTGCTTTAAATCCATAAAATTCACCCGAACATTTTTTAGATAATTAATGCCCAGTGTAAGTGGTAACCCCACCACTGTCTTTCTGATATTACTTCAGTGGGTAACTTCATGAGACGCTCAATGACGACCTGTATGTCGTTTTTGATACTAAGGTCCGAATTATGTAGACAGAAATGCTACCATTTTCCCAATTACTCTGTTACTTGTCGAGTAGTTGGTAGTTTGTTGACCATTAATGTGTTGCATGTTTGTGCCAATTCAACTATGTTGTCTCTTGGCAACATTATAGTTACGTGGACTGAATTAATATGAAACCCAACATAGTCCAGGAAAGCGCTCTATATGCTGGTAGGAACCAGACCCACCTACCTCCATGGTTATTGGCGGTTTTGTCTTTTCTGTTTTCTGAGTGCTTTTGTTCTGACGACGTGCTGGCGACGTTGGGGGGAGGCACATTGTCCTGGTGGTCCGCGGCGGGCCCTGATCTAAAAGATCTTTGGGGATAATGCGGCCCCAAGCGTTCACCAGTCCCATATTCATGACGTCGACTGGTGGATGCCGTGGGGTGCTGCTGCTTGGGTATCGGAGGTCGTGGTTTGCTCGTCCCGGGGCCTGCCCTCATGATGACGAAGGTTTTTGATGCCTCTTCCATCTCCTTCAGCTTTTTGTTCAGATCTCTCCCAAATAGCAGTGAGTCTGCCTCCGCAGCTGGGGCTTTACTCAAGCCTGCAAATTTTGAGATTGAGGGCAGGTCTTATATTTCCCTCCGGAGATTGTTTAGTTCGATTTGTGTGGTACACCTTAATACCAGCACTTCCTGCTGGTATGTATTCATCTTCGTTGTCTCCACAGAACGAGCATAGGCTGTGATAGCTGACGTCAGGAGCCTTCGGATCCGCTGTAGCTTGAGTTTTTATGCCCGCATAAGGGCCCCCACATTTTCCCAGATGTTGCTGTTGAGGCCTTTTTTCCCTTAAGGGCCTCACAGTTCTCTGGTGCTGTATATTCTTGCAGCACCTCGGCGAGCACCTTCTTCAGTAGAGGTTTGTTGGATAGGTGGTTAATACTGGCTGCCATTTTTTGGCTCCAGCGGTGCTCCAGCCCGTGCGGTTGCTACGAAGCGGTCCACCACACCCAACAACTGTTCCTGATCCTGCACCCCCATGCATACTCCCCGATTTTGTCCGCCTGCCCCATTTCCAGACCAGCCCTGCCCTGGTCACCAATGCTAGCCTCCTGCTCCAACCCGTGGTATGAGGGTAGCAAAGGGCAGTGCCTGACACGACACTATGGAGGTGCCTGTCCTGTCTCGCCGGGAGCGCTGCTGTTCCCGGTGGACCATCTCCTCCAGGAGCTGCTAAATGCAGCTCAGGCGGCTTTGGTGGAGACATGTCCCCCTATGACGAATCGGAGACGACCGGCCGTTTGGCTTCCTGGCCGCTTTCCCAGTCCGCCGTGCAGGCTCTGGCGAGAATGGGCTTGGCTCGGCCCCAGGGATAGCGAAACCGCTCTGAGAGCGACGCTGCCGCCGGTTGCTGCCCCGCTGGTAGAGTTGGAGCGGGGCAGTTTTTCTTTGAGTGTTTTCTGCGTTGTGTTCCTGAAACCTGCAAAAAACACAACTGCAACTCACCTCTCCAATGCCCAAGAAACGCTCCTGCAGCTCAGGCGGCTGTCTCTCCCCCTCCTGGGTGGAGAGACGTCCCCGTCCGATGTTGGAAACCACCGGCCGGTTTTGCATACATCCAGCCCGCTGCTCAGGCGCTAGCGGGCTGGGCTCGGTCGCGGTGTCGGGTTAGCGGACCGCCCGCTAAGCGGTCCTACCGCCTGTTGCTGCCCCGCAATGAGACGTTCCTCCGTCGAGTAGGCAGGTGCAGCGTTTCCCCCAGCCCGCTGCTGAAGTGCTGACGGGCTTGGTGCAGTGTCGGGAGCGGGGCGCTGGTTAGGGTCCTGCCGCGGTGCGCTCTCTCTCTCTCTCTCTCTCTGCACTCGGGCTGCTGCTCTCCTGCACTCGGGCTGCAGCTCACTCCACGCCAACACTGCGTCGTGGGTCCCCTTACCGGCTCCGAATGGTCGGAAGCCTCCGCCCGCCCGCCTGCCTGCCTCACCTGGCCAGTTACTCGAGGGCGAGCGAGGACTGAGGGGAACCTCCAACGCAGTGCAAGCGCCGTCTTCCCGTCGTCGCCCCTGTGGAGTGGTACCGGCATCGGCACAGCTCCCATCCATGGTCCGCCGTGTGTGCGGTCCTGGTGGCGTCTTCCCCCCCCCCCCCCCCCCCTCCCGCGAACGGAAACTCCTCCCGGAGTCCAAGGGGGCCGCTTGCATGCCCTGCGGGGAACAAGCAGACGCGAAGGGGCTGTTAAAATAAAGGTAAGTACTTACCTAAAGCTTAGTTTTTCTGGTTGATACGGGAGCCCTGTCTCCCGCCTGCCGCTGTTGCCTGCTGAAACGTAATGCCGCACATGCGTCCTGAGGCGGTTCTTCACGTAGTCACCCACGTGACTCAGAAGTAAAATCACCTCTCTTCTTTTCATTAAATCCAAGAAAGTTTAGGGCCAACCAGGACTTAATGTCATCAAGACAAGGCAGAAGCGATTTTACAGAAAAGGCGTCTTCCCCCCTCAGCGGCAAATAAAGCTGGGTATGATCTGCATAACACTGGAAAGAGATGCCATGCTGTCTAAGGATGGAACCCAGAGGACGTATGTACAGCGAGAAAAGCAGGGGCCCCAGAATCGAACCCTGTGGATCCCCATATGACAGGGGAGCGGAAGAGGATTCAAACCCAGCAAGGCTAACACACATGCTTCTGCCCGCCAGATAGGACCTGAACCATCCCAGGGCACTGCCGCAGATGCCCACTAACTGCTGTAGCCGAGATAATAAGATATTATGGTCCACCGTATCAAAGGCGGCAGACAAGTCCAGCAGGACAAGAACCACACAATCCCCAGAATCATTAGCCAGGAGGATATCGTTAAAAACCCTTAGCAATGCTGACTCCGTGCTGTGCATGGTTTTAAATCCAGACTGGAAGATCTCCCGAATATCATGCTCCTCCAGGAATAGTTTTAGCTGAGCATAAACAACTCTCTCCAGTAATTTCGAAATAAAAGGCAATTTCGAGATGGGTCTAAAATTGTCCAGAACAGATTGATCCAGGCCAGGTTTCTTAAGTAGTGGTTGCACTACCGCATGTTTAAAACTCACGGGGACAACCCCAGAACACAAGCTGCTGTTAATAATGGTGAGAACCGACTGCCCTATACTAGGGAAAACCTCCTTAAAAAGATGTGGAGGGACCGCATCACAAGGAGAACCCGATGGCTTAATATGGGAAACCACATCCTTTAAATACGATATAGTCACAGGCTCAAACTTGTCGAATACCACCAGGCAAGGGACCGAAACAGAAGGGTCAGAGGCAGGTGCTGAAATGTTAGCCCTTAAGGAAACAACCTTATCAACAAAAACGTGCAGGAAGTCATTACACATTTCAGGTGAAGCTTCCAGACAGACAGGCTGCGGGGCATTTAGAACAGAGTCAATGATTTCAAATAGCACACGAGGGTTGTTACACTTTGACACAATCATTTTAGACAGGTACTCTCTCTTGGCCTTTTTAACACTGTTTTGGTAGTGACGCCAACAGTCCCTGAGAATTTGAAGTGAAACCTGTAGCCTGTCCTTCCTCCACTTTCGCTCAGCTCTACGACACTCCCGTCGTGCTGCACGAGTCACGGCACTGAACCAGGGTTCAGGTTTAGGCCTCGGCTTCAACGATCTTAATGGAGCCACAGAGTCCAGTATAGTCCTGCATGAAGAATGAAACCACGAACTAATCTCCTCCGTACCAAGAGGAGTGGACGCAGAGGGGGCGCAGAGCTGATCGAAAGCACCAGAGAACTTGCCAGCTAAGGGCTAAAAGACCGACAGCGCCGAGCAGACACCACAGGCAAAATTGCTTCACAGGAGAAATTGACATAAAACAATACAGGCATATGATCTGAAAACACACAGTCAGAGATTGTCAAATTCAACACAGACAAGCCATGAGAGAGAACAAGGTCCAGTGTATGTCCATGTTCGTGTGTGGAACCAGACACACACTGGACAAAATCAAAAGAGTCAACACGGCTGAAAAAGTCCTTCACTAACGGCTTATCAGGACAGCACACATGGATGTTAAAGTCCCCAACCAAAAGGACACGATCATAGTTGGGCATGATCCCAGCCAGAAAATCAGAGAATTCATTTACAAAGTCCTTATTATACTTGGGCGGTCGGTAGATGACCGCACAAAGCACCGGTTTGGAGCGGCCCACTTCAAATAAAGTTGCTTCGAAACTGGAGAAAGAAGATGATAGAGGGCATTGCCTGTACTTAAAGTTATTTTTATAAACAGCCGCTGTTCCTCCTCCACGGCCCGATATCCGCGGTGAGTTGAAATAAGAGCAGCCAGCCGGTATTAGCTCAACAAGAGCGCTGCATTCACCTGGACCCATCCAAGTCTCAGTCACACAGAGGAAATCCAGTCCACGTGAGCAGAAGAAATCCCTCAGTATAAAAGTCTTGTATGCCAGGGATCTGGCGTTCACTAAACCAATCCTGGAGGGGGATGGACTCACCAGATCAGCTGATCGCTGAGCCCGGTGCAGAGTCCTCAGGTTCCGGAGATTCACCCCGCGGTGGCGGGGCCGAGGAGAGGATGGGGGGCGTGGCCCGTCTCGCCGCAGCTCCTGAGTATAGGAAGGGCCATCATATCCCAGCTACGCCAGTCCCACCTGCCTGCATGTAGTCCATATCCTTCAAACCTGATCTACCCATGTACCAGTCCAAATACGTCTTAAATGTTGGGATATTCCCAGCTTCAACTACCTCCTCTGGTAGGTTGTAGCATACACCCACCAAACTGTGTGTGAAAAAGCGATCCATCAGAAATCTACCAAACCTACGTCCTTTGGACCTCAATTCGCCTGATCTGGGTTAAAGAGACGCTGTGCATATAACTGAACTATTCCGTATTTGTACATCTCAATTAGATCACCCCTCATCCTCCTGCGCTCCACGGAATTGAGACCTGGCCTGCTCAACCTTTCCCTGCAGCCGCGACTCTAGTCCTGGCAACATCCAACAGTGTTTCGGCCCGAAACAGTGCCTATTTCCTTCACTCCATCGATGCTGCTGCACCCGCTGAGTTTCTCCAGCTTTTGTTGTGTAACATCCAACAGGTGTTGGAAATGGAAGCAGATTTTGGAATCACATTGTAAATACTCACGTTTTCTCTTGTTTGGAGTTTGTTACTAATCCGTTACTCGAGAATCGGCGAGGCACCAAGATTATCCGGTGCATTTATGTCTCATTTCAATGATAGGAATTTGTAAGATGTGCCGGGTGTGTTCGTTCCCTGTGTAATGGATCCCTCCGTAATCTGTCCCGGTGAGAACACTCTGTGATGCAGGCATTGTGTTATCGCATTGCCTTTTATTAGTTTGGTTTAGTTTACAGATACAGCCTGGACACAGACGCACAGATTCCACGGGGACGATCAATGTTCATCCGGTTACACCAGCTACATGTTAACCACGTTTGCATTCACTGTACAATCGGACTACTTTCACAGAGTCCAACTAATCTGCAAACTCGCATAGTTTTGTGATGTGGAAGGAAACCACAACACCCGGAAGAAACCCGCACGGCCACAGAGCTAATGTACAAACTCCATACAGATAGCACCCGAGGTCAGGATAAATGTCAGGCCTCGTGGGCTGTGAGGCAGCAGATATGTCAGCGTTGTCACTGTGCCGCCCTTGTATACGATGTGTCTCTATCACGTCAGCACAATCAACATGTGCTAAGTGGACAAGGTATCAGATTCGGTAGTTACACAAACATGCTGGAGAAACTCAGCGGGCGCAGCAGCATCTATGGAGCGGATAAAATATGTAAAGTTTCGGGCCGAAAGCGTTCTTCGGACAGAATGGTAACTGCCCCACCTACTGTAAGTACCTTCTGCATTGCATACAGTATTTATATATCAGATCTTCTGTATAGAGTGTGTGGGGGAAATACCGTTCGTCGAAAGGGAGACAAAATATGCGGATAAATAGATGATTCATTGAAATGAGGAAAGTTTTCCACACATGGAATGGAACTTGACGCCGAAGACGGTGGGAGAGGCTATAACGTCATCACGTTTGAACAGCGAGGTGGCACGGTGGCGCAGCGGTAGAGTTGCTTCCTCTCAACGCAGAGACCTGAGTTCGGTCCTGACTATGGGTGCTGTCGGTACGAAGCTCATACTTTCTCACAGGCGTTGCCCGGAGTCAACGGTTTCCCCAACACTCCAAAGACGTACATGTTGTGCTTAGTGTGTAGGATAGTGCTAGTGAACGACCTTGGATCTTCGGCGCGTACTCATTGGGACAATATCCCGTTTGCATGCGGTATCTCCTAAAACATTAAGATGCGCACTTGGAGTGTACGTCCACAGGGCTACGGATCCAGTGATGGAACGTAAATCATTGGCATCACTGACTAGGAGGTTCGGTATAAAGGCCATAAACCACCAGGTATAGTTACCGGGCAACAAACTGATTCAGGACGAATTACAATGGGCGGGAATGAACAGACATGAACGAATTTCTGCTCAACACAATCCACAAACGGGGACCTCAACATCTCAGCGTTTGTGCGGATTCAGATTCTGAGCCGTTCCTTTCAGTATCCTGCCCGTTTACCGTGTATAAAATAATTAGGATGGGGTTGATATGAATACATTTCAGAGCTCAAATTACACTCTGTCGGCCATTGATGCAATGTTTGAGTCAGCGACAGTTGCAGATCCCTCGATGGTGGGGAATTCAGTACCCTTGATTGATTCGGCAGTGTTAATCACATGTTGCAGTCTCCTTCGCTCCTGGCATTCATATCGCCGACCCAGGTCGTGGTGCAACCAGACAACATGCTCTCTACTGTACACCTACAGAATATCAAGAGAACATCAAGAGAATACTCGACGACATACCGATGTTCGTAATCTTTTCAAGGAATAGAGGTGTAATAATTGCATTAATGTTCAGGGTCCAGGAAATAACTACAGAGACTTCCAGGCAAAGTAATGTGCAGCTTTCGCCTCTCTCCACCATCATCCAGTCGATCTAGACAGGTTTGTGGGATCTCGTCCTTCCTTCTCCGATGCCCAGAATCATCCCATTGGTCTTCCTGGCTTTGAGAGCATGGTAATTGTGCTGGAACCGTGAACATATTAGATGGAGGTGCAGACCAGAATGTTGAAGCCCATTGTGAGGCAGGGTATATGCTGATTTTATTTTCCAATGCATTCTTGAATTACGCTTATTGAGGTTACCGCAGGCGATGTGCACGGCATCAGTTCTGGAGCTTACAGAGAGTACACGACGGAATATAATTTTCCAGAGACACATTGGCATTGATTTTGGGTGCTGTGTGGACCACTATGGTGGAGGTGAATTATCCGGTCGGTTAAAGGAGCGTTACTTCATGAACTGTTATTCCAAGTGGTTCCCCGAACTATACAAATCATATTTGAGACCAATCTCGGATTACAATGCGCAATTCTGGTCTTCCAGTGATTGGAAGGAATACATGAAATTAAAAATGGCGCAGGTAAGAATCATGAAACTCTTACCGGGGCGGAAGTGTTTGACACGAGCAGGGCCAGTTGGAACGTTTTCACCGGACAGTAGGAGATTGGTGGGTAACATTACAGGGATACATTTCATCATCAGGGGCAAGGAATGGTAGACGGTTACGGTCGTTTTTCCAAGCCTGGGGAGTCTAAAGCTGGAAGACGCCAGAGTGGATAGAATCAGAAGATAAGGAGAGACAACACTTTTCACAAAGGCAGTTGTGGTGAGGTGGAATGGCTCCAAGAAGAAGCTGAAGAGATGGCCTCCATTACAATGTATTAGATACATTTCAAACAGTATATGGATATAAGTGGTTGGAAGGCTATTGGCCTAGATTGGTTGGACAGTTTGCTGGTTCCTAAATATCTTGTTTCGTGATTTGACTATAACTCTATAAATAGCATCGTTATTGTATGACTGTAAGATACTATGAGATTGTGTAGATACCCTCATCTTGTTTCAAGGGATGTCCACGTTTGTGTATCATTTGGAATACACGTACGTTCGTTGAAAATAACATTTTATTTAAAGAAAATACTTAATTTATTATTAACCGAAGCGAGCTGTTCGAAGTTCTGGGTATTAGGCAATATCGAGGTTTTAAATGATGGTGACATCCAATGGCCGGAATGTGAACTGCAAGCAGGGACGGCCTCACAGACGTCTTGTAAACGGTAATATAACGTCCCATCGTCTGCACTTAATGAAGTAATTGGTGAGATACATTGTACCAACATTTTCATTATAATCTTAACGACCCGCGACTACACATTCGGAGATATAAGACGTGAACGCCTTGATCTCCCCGCTATACAGTACTCCGCATTGAGAACGTCCTGGCATGACTTAAGAAAATAATCACAAATATACAAATACATTATATTACTAAAACTAAGACCTTGACCGCTTTCGACTTTCTGTTTCGTGATTTCCGAGAGAATGCAGCCACTTACGGCCGTCATTTTTGGCCACCTCGCCAAGTCCCCCTACGCCGGATTGGACCGGAGGATTTTTCCCATCGTTGAAAAATCAGAGAGATATTAATGATTTATGAAAAAAAAAATCGTCATTCTCTCTGCTGCCCCCGCTCGCGTCATGGGGAACGGCCCTTAAAACCCGAAAGCGTCGTCCCTCACTCAGTCTCTGCGAGGTGGAGGAAGCGAGAGGGTCGCGGCTCTCTGAGCTGCGAATAACAATGAAAGCACGTCTACTCCACGATGAGTCCCCTCGATGTGGTTTCAGAAAATGTGTTTGTTGCTTGCAAAGTGTTTGCCCAATTGGCTTGGCATTTAAAGGGCTTTCAGAAAATGTGTTTTGTTGGCTTGCAAAGTGTGATAAATGTGAGGTGCTACACCTTGGCAGGACAAATCAAAATAGGACGTACATGGTAAATGGTAGGGAATTGAAGAATACAGGTGAACAGAGGCATCTGGGAATAACCGTGCATAGTTCCTTGAAGGTGGAATTTCATATAGATAGGGTGGTAAAGAAAGCTTTTGTTATGCTAGCCTTTATAAATCAGAGCATTGAGTATAGAAGTTGGGATGTAATGTTAAAAGTGTACAAGGCATTGGTGAGACCAAATCTGGAGTATGGTGTACAATTTTGGTCGCCCAATTATAGGAAGGATGTCAACAAAATAGAGAGAGTACAGAGGAGATTTACTAGAATGTTGCCTGGGTTTCAACAACTAAGTTACAGAGATAGGTTGAATAAGTTAGGTCTTTATTCTCTGGAGCGCAGAAGGTTAAGGGGGGACCTGATAGAGGTCTTTAAAATGATGAGAGGGATAGACAGAGTTGATGTGGATCAGCTTTTCCCTTTGAGAATAGGGAAGATTCGAACAAGAGGACATGACTTCAGAATTAAGGGACAGAGGTTTATGGGTAACATGAGGGGGGAACTTCTTTACTCAGAGAGTGGTAGCGGTGTGGAATGAGCTTCCAGTGGAGTGGTGGCGGCAGGTTCGTTGGTATCATTTAAAAATAAATTGGATAGGCATATGGATGAGAAGGGAATGGAGGGTTATGGTATGAGTGCAGGCAGTTGGGACTAAGGGAAAAGGTTGTTCGGCACGGACTTGCAGGGCCGAGATGGCCTGTTTCCGTGCTGTAATTGTTATATGGTTATATGGTTATATGCACTATATGGTTAGTAATATGAATCAGTATGCTTACCACGTTCTGAATTTACTTGGCATTTTAGTATTGGTGCTCTGTGTGAGTGTGTGTATATGTGTGTCTGTGTTTGTGCGTATTTGTCTGTGTGTGTGTGTGCCTGTGTTTGTGTGGGTGTGTTTTGTGTGTGTATGTTTGTGTTTGTGTGTATGTGTGTGTGTCGTTGTGTTTGTGTTTATTTTTGTGTGTGCATGGGTGTGTGTCGTTTTGTGTGCGTCTGTGTGTGTGTGTGTGTGTCTGTATGTGTCCCTGTGTGTGTGTCCCTGTGTGCCCCCTGTGTGTGTCTCTATGTGTGTGCCTCTCTGTGTGTTGTGTGTGTGTGTGTGTGTGTGTGTGTGTGTGTGTGTGTGTGTGTGTGTGTGTGTGTGTGTGTGTGTGTGTGTGTGTGTGTGTGTGTGTGCGTGTGTGTGTGTTTGTCTCTGTTGGATAGCTTGGCATGCTGTGAGGTTGGACTTGCTGCCTGCATTCTGCTTGGAGTGCTGTCAGGTTGGGCTTGCTGCCTGCACTCTGCTTGGTGTGATGTGAAGTTTGAATTGCTGCCTGCACTCTGCTTGGTGTGATGTGAGGTTTGAATTGCTGCCTGCACTCTGCTTGTAGTGCTACGAGGTTGGAATTGCAATGTTTTAAGACTCGTTCGCATTTGGATCTTGAATAAATATTTTTTCCACTTGCCATGTCTGCGCGTTCTTCATCACAATGGGTATCAAATAGGCAGGAATGGCTGCGCTGTCGGAGAGCCACTGAGAATGCATAGGGGGAGGTTTAGGGGAGATGGACGGAATACGTGGGGGGGGGGGGGTGTGCATGGAGCAGAGTTGGAGGGTGAATGAGGGAGAGGTAACTGATTGAACTGCCACCACACCAGCTGGCAGTGACTGACGTGCCAGCCCACCAGTCATGATTAGTGAACTGCAAGTCCAATACTCCAGTCAGTCCACAATGTCCATATTAGCCCTCTGGAAAGCCGTTCCTTCAACCCACAACACCCATACTAGCGCTCCACAGATCCACGCATGGATAGTCTTTCCTCATTCATAGCTGTGATCTGTAAAAAATATGAAAATGTCTAATATCAATTGTCCACCGTCTCCCCGTTCTCTCTCACAGAGACTCTGTCACGTGTTTTCAGCAGAATATCTGGCAGTTTCTGAGCTGCCAGTCCACTAGGCCCGAGTTTCTGAGCTGCCAGCCCACTAGGGCTGAGTGACTGAGCTGCCCGCCCACTAGGGCTGAGTGACTGAGCTGCCAGCCCAAGAATCCATTCGGCCCACAATTTCGATACTCGCACTCTGGAAACGAGCCGTGGGCCCACAAAACCGAAGTTAGCGTTCCAGAAGAACCCCCCCATCTCCCCCCCCCCCCCCCCCCCCCCCCCCCCCCACTGGCCAATATTGTAATTGGTGGAGAGGTGGAATATTGCGTTATGGGACCAGCCCTCCCGTGTGAAGCTGGGAGCCAACGGGTCCCTTCCTAGTGTGCTTATAAAAGTAGAAGTTTGGATGAATATCTTACTGTTATTGCTACTACAATAAAACTACTTTTAACCAAGAGAAGCTTTGGAAGATTTACCTTTCGACGGCATTGAATGTCTCATGGAGTGCTCGTGAGTGCGTTCCTATTATCTCCTGAACCCCTGTCTTCAATCATAATTGACTCAATAACAACTTCATCAACAAGTTCGCTGATGACACAACAGTGGTGGGTCTCATCAGTGACAATGATGAGTCGGCGTACAGGATGGAGGTGGAGCTGCTCACAGGATGGTGCAAATCCCACAACCTCATTCTCAACGTGGTAACAACTAAGGAGATGGTGGTTGACTTCAGGAGGGCGGGAAAACAACACCATACACCTCTGCACATCGATGGAGCTGATGTGGAAAGGGTCAGCAGCGTGAAGTTCCTAGGACTCCCCCTGTCAGATGACCTGATGTCCACAACCAACACCACAGCACTGGTCAAGAGAGCCCAACACCCTCTCCGAAGACTACGTAAAGCAGGTCTCCCCACTACACATCTACGAACTTTTTATAGGGGGACAGTCGAGAGCACATTAACCAACTGCATCACTTCCTGGTACGGGAGCTGCAAGGCGTACGAACGGCACTAATTTGACAGGATTGTGAAGACCGCCCGCAGGATTATCGGTGCTCCACTCCCTTTCCTGCTGGACATATACAGGAAGAGATGTCTCAACAGAGCCATCTCCATCATCACCCATCGCATCACATATTCTCCATCCTGCCATCTGGGAAGAGGTACAGGAGCATTAGCTGCAAAACCAGCAGGATGCTCCTCAGCTTCTTCCCGCAGGCTATAAGACTGATAAACGGACTTAGCCCCCTGCCAAAGTATCGCGCACCAACCACCAACCTGAACACACTGCAGCAGCTGTCGATCGGAACGCCTGTTGATGTTTAGTAGAGAGTACAGCGTTTAATCTAATCTGTTCATGATATATGTATTTTTATTTCTATTTACTTGTTGTTATTTGTACTGCACACTGAACGGACATTGGTTGAGCAACGTTTTTTTGTTTCCTCTGGGTATGTGAGTACTCAGGAAATAACAATAAAGATATACTGATACTGATACTGATGATCTCCACAATCAGACAGCGTCAGCACATTACCCATTACTCAATCGATATACTGATACTGATAATGACTAAATGAAATAATCCTTGAACAGATATGAAAATCTGCCACTATAAGTACTACCGCAGATTATGTCACTCCATGAGTACTGCTCCGCAGTGTGTCTCCATCAGTACCACCCACAGGGTGTCACTCCATCAGTACTGCCCCACAGCGGATCATTTCATCAGTACCACAACAGTGTATCCCTCCATCAGTACCACCACAGTGTGTCAATCCATCAGTACTACCCCACTGTCTGTTACTCCATCAGAACCTCCCCACAATGTGTCACCAACATAACTACCTGTCAGGTTATCGTTCCAGCAGTATTATCCGACACATGCCACTCCATCACAACTACCCCAAAGTGTGTCCCTTCTTCAGCACTGCCCCAGAATATGTCATACATCAGTACTACCCCACGGAGTGTCAGCCCATCAATACTACTACACATTTTATTGCTCCATCAGCACTACACCACACTATTCCACTCCATCAGGACAACCATAGAGCGTGGCGTCCTGGGCCTCCTCCATGCTCAGAATGAAGCTCTGCGCGAATTGGAGGAACGGTCCTCATATTTCGCTTGGGTAGCTACCCCCACAGTGGTATGATCATTGACTTATCTAACTTCAAGTAGCCATTGCATTCCATCTTTCTCCATCCTCTTCCCCTTCCCAGCCCCCCACCAGTCTTACTATCTCCGATTACATTCTACTCTGTCCCGCCCACTCATGTGACATTAGTCTGAAGAAGGATCTCGCCCCGAAACGTCGCCCATTCGTTCGCTCCAGTGATGCTGCCTGTCCCGCAGATTTATTCCACCATTTTACGTCTATTTACCATACTGTCACTCCATCAATGCTCCCCCCAGTGAGTCATTCCACCAATACTACCCCACAGGGTGCAATTCCATTAGTACTACCACACAGTCCATTATTCCATCAGTACTACCACACCCCGTTGGAACGTCAAATGTACTACTCCAGTGTCACCAGTACGTTCCCAAGGCGTGTCACTCCATCAGTACTACTCCACAGTGCCATTCCATCAGTACTACCCCACAGGAGGGAGAGTAACTACTCAGTAAGAGTTACAACATGGAGGACTTCCGCTTGCCCCATGCTAGGCTAGCAGTCGCAACTTTTAGCTCCGCTCCTGTGGAAACGCGATTTTTCGCGTTAAAATTGTGTCTGGAAGTCGGGTCCAATTCAAAAACTCACCGGAGACCCGGGACGTCGCGCTGATGACGTCATCAGTAAGCGCTGCAATTTAAAACGGAGGGAAAAGCATTTAAAATGAAAAAAACGTCTCCAGCTCAGAGCCCTCAGAGGAACATCTCAAAACTGCTGAACACACAGAAGACTGAAGAACAGACCTCTGAAGTGGATTCTGGAATAGCTACAACATCCAAGACTGAGATGTCTACTAAGGAGAAAAATGAAATGGAGGAGATACAATGCTCGGTAAGAGATTTGAGAAGGGATATTGAGGCTGGAAACTCAAAAATGTTGGAAAGTATGGAAAATATGAATGTTAAATCAATGGAAATTATGGCAAACATTAATGCTGGTAACCAAAAAATTGACTGAATTGGCATTATACAAACACGAATTGAGGATGTGCATGAAGAGCTAGTGGTGAGAAGTAAGAAAGGCGAAGAAGAAACTGAGAAGAAGTTTGAGGCTGTGAATGTAATTGTTTCTTCACATGGAACCGAAATAAAAGACATGGAAACAGTGGTTGAACAAATGGCTGAAGATATGCAGGGAATGAAGCTAGAAGTGGACAGCCTCAAGAGTCAACTGGTGAAAGTTTCAGACAAAATGCCTTGATCTTGAATCTCGCTCACGACGCTAAAATCTACGAATACTGGGAGTAACAGAAGGGGCAGAAGGGGACAACGCTCGTGGGTTCACTGCCGACCTAATCAAACAGGTACTCAATCTACCTGTGGAACCGGAAATTGAAGTGGCACATAGAATACAGAGATTTAAGCCAAGAGCACAAGCAGATCCAGCCCACCCACGACAGATCATAGTCAAACTTCGGGACATTTCAGCACTTGAAGAGCTGATGAAAAAAATCAAATATGGAGTGAAGATGACCTTTGGACAAGACACTATCAAACTCCTGCGGATTATCCCTTTGAGATCGTTCAAAAGAGAAGAAAGTTTGAACAGACAAGACAGATTCTCTATGGAGTCAAAGATGTTAGATGTGGCGTTTTTTATCCGGCCAGAATGCGCATTACTTTCAAGGGAAAAGAGAAAACCTTCACTAACTCGGACGCATCTTATAAATATGCCAAAGAGATTGTCGCAAAGGCAGAAACTGAAGATTAACCACACCAGCGGGAGGATATGGACATTTTCTTTCCTTTTATTATCTCACAGAGAACACCCGAATACAAGCGAAGAAACAACACTCTCAAAAAGTTTAAAATTGAACTAAATTTCCACGTGCGTTTGTCTAGACATCTTATCTCCTTTGGACGCTTTGAAATTTAACTCAAGGGCATCCTTTGTTCAGAATGAAGGAAAGACTGATGAGCTAACCAAAGATGAACATCAGAGCCGAATGTGGAAAACACCCCAAGGTCGAATGGCGAATCAAGAGTTTAAAACAGTTTTACAAAATATAGAGAATTAATAATAACTAACAATACTAATATGGAAATATAAATGGAAACTAACCTGAACTATATAATGGGTAAAATGTAATAATCTGCTTATAAGACTGACTAGTTCATATATAGAGATGACTAATTTTAGAATTAAAGTAGATAACATTGAAATGATAAGGGATATGTAGTTCGTGTGAAGAAGGGAGAAGACTCAGACACCTGGCACAATTCCAGGAGCCTGTTTCTGGTTAACCCTTACAGCTAACAGCTTACTTTTATCAAAGATATAACTAACTATAAATAATTAGTAGATGAAAGTGTAAGATAAATAAATTTCACAGTAGCTGAACACAGATCGGATACTGGCTAATGAAATATATTTATATATATACAGATATAGATAAGGTAATGGGTGAAATTTAGCTGAATTTGAAATGGCACCGCCTTCATAGGGACAGAATAATAAAAAGAGTGGAGCTAACAGTAAATCATCAATTTCTGAAGTCGAATAAATGTCGGCCCCCACAGACGTGTGGGACACGCATTACAGTATCGAACACTTCAGACACTGTAATTTTACGTGTCAATTTTTTTTATCACAATATGTCACTATTATGTGGTTTTTTTCAAGGAAAATCGCAAAAGGGATCTACCAAGGAAGTTAATAATATAAACGCCCCCCAACTATCCAGAGTCCTGAGCTACGGATGCACCGTGATAAATAAAGGTACTAAAATCAGAGAAAATGCAAGATGATAAACAAAAGAAAATGGGAGGAATCACAATGTGTAGCTGGAATATAAGGGGTATTAATGAACCAATTTAAAAGGGCAAAATACTAGCTCAGTTGAAATCATATAACACGGACATTTCTTTTCTACAAGAAACGCACCTTAAACATCAAGACCAGATGTAATTGAGGGCGAAATGGATAGGCCAAACATTTCACTCCTCATACACATCGAAATCCAGAGGCACTGCAATTATTATTCGCAAAGGAATACCATTCAAGTCAAAGAATATTATATCAGATAAGGAAGGGAGATATCTTATAGTCACAGGAGAGATTTATGCTACGACAATCACCTTGGTAAACATATATGCGCCCAATTTTGATAATCCTCAATTTTTTAATAAAATTCTGAATAAAATCGCAGAATCTAACTACCAAAATGTTATAATTGGAGGAGACTTCAACTGTGCTTTAGATCCGTACTTAGATAAATCGACGCAAAAACAAAGAGGTGATATGAAATCTAAAACTAGTGAACTCTTAAATACATATATAAAAAATACAAATATAGCAGACGTTTAGAGGATCGCGAACCCGACTGGAAGGGAATACTCGTTTTATTCAATGGTGCATAAAACATACTCACGTATAGACTATTTCCTAGTGGATTCAAAACGAATTCCTTATACTCTTAACCCTAA
Source organism: Leucoraja ocellata (assembly GCA_036785375.1). Classification (NCBI taxonomy): domain Eukaryota; kingdom Metazoa; phylum Chordata; class Chondrichthyes; order Rajiformes; family Rajidae; genus Leucoraja; species Leucoraja ocellata. Next base: position 831,111 of record JAWMAR010000332.1, read on the forward strand.
ATACCACACCAATACGATTTCAGATCATTCCAGCTATCTTTTGTTTTAAAACTGGAAGTAATCTCTACGAACAAATCGTTCTGGAGATTTAACTCGCAAATTTTGAAAGACCCACAAGGGAGTATATATCTAAAAAAACAAATGGATCTATTTTTGAGATAAATGATACACCAGATATTTCGCCTACTTTATCATGGGAATCCTTCAAAGCATTTATTAGAGGAGTCATTATTTCGTATCAAGCTTTTCAAAACAAAAATGATAAAAATGAACAAAGACAATTAGAAGAACAAATCAGACAACTAGATATAGATAATGCTAAAGATCCAACTAAGGATAAACATTAAAAAAATTTAATTCTGAAATTTAAGCTAAATAAATTATTATCAAAGAAGATTATAAGATTATTCCAAATTACTAAACAAGAACGTTTTGAATTTGGGGATAAACCCCATAAACCCCATAAACACGCCAACTGAAAAAACGGGAAAAAGATCATGCAATTTTAAAGATTAAATCAGATAGAGGGCAATTATTAACACTACCTAATGATATCAATAAAAGGTTTGCTCAATATTATAAGAATATATACACATCTTAATAGACAATAATAACGCTTGAGAATTTTTGAACGATTGTAACCTCCCAAAACTAGAATTGAAGGAACAAGAGGAACTGGGAGCACAAATTACAGCTAAGGAAATAGAAGACACAATAAACACACTTAAAAACGGAAAAAACACCAGGACCAGACGGATTCAGTAATGAATTTTATAAATGTGTTTACGACATAGTTACCCCACGTCTACAGAAAATGTATACATACGCTTTTAAAGAACAAACCTTACCTGAAACACTAGCAGAATCAACGATCACACTAATACTTAAAAAAGATAAAGATATAGAAGAACCAGGATAATACAGAGCTATTGCATTGTTAAATACGGATCAAAAAATATTAGCGAAAATACTAGCTAGAAGACTAAGTCAATATGTCAGTAAATTAATAAATAAGGATCAGACGGGATTTGTACCTAAGAGACACTCATTTAATAACCTGAAACGTCTGCTTAACATAATGCACTCTCACAAATCTCAAGAACAAGAGTTATCTATCATTTCATTGGACGCAGAAAAAGCGTTTGATCAAGTAGAATTGGATTATATGTTTAAAGTATTGCAAAAATTTCAAATGGGAGAGAGCTTCATCGCATGGATAAAATTATTATATACCAAACCCACGGGTAGAATATTAACTAATAATATACTATATACGAAATTCCAATTAACAAGGGGCAATAGACAAGGATGTTCATTATCACCGCTATTATTCGCTCTGGTAATTGAACCTTTAGCTGAAAAAATTAGAACGCATCCTGACATCTATGGTTATAATACAAAACATTCAAATAACAAAATATCCTTATACGCAGACGATGTATTACTGTATATCACAAAACCCCAAATCAGCATACCAAACATATTAAACCTAATCGAGGATTTCGGATCTTTCTCAGGATACAGAATAAAGTGGAACAAAAGTGAAATTATGTCGATAAAACCGAAAGACTCGACAAAACTTTTGAAATTCCCCTTTAAAATAGCTACAGAAAAAAATAAATACTTAGGAATTGAAATCACTAGAAATGATCACGGTATGTTTAATGCTAATTATAGCCCCTTACTTAAGAAATTAAACAATCTAATTAAATTCTGGAAAACGCTGCCGATGTCTTTAATAGGTCGAATAAATGCTATAAAAATGATCTTTTTACCACAAATCCTATATTTATTTCAATCAATTCCAATATATCTTCCAATTTTTTTCCCCAAAAAATTAGACTCAGACATCACAAACTTTATATGGGATTATAAATCCCACAGAATACAAAGAGCACACCTTAGTAAATCAAAAGAGATGGGTGGTCTAGTGCCCCCTAACTTTATGTACTATAATTGGGCCGTAAATATTAAAAATATGATTCACCTGCTGGACAACTCTGCCCAGCAGGTGGATTGGATTATAATGGAGAGAGAGGACTGCGCTCCCGGTAATACAGGAGCGACTCTCCTCGTCACCAACGAATTTGAATAACAAACATTATAATAAAAATCCAATGGTACATAGTACAATTAGAACTTGGAAACAAATAAAACAGAACTTAAAACTAAGAAATCTACCTCTGCTAATGCCAATAGCCAATAACCCTTCGTTTAAACCCTCAATTATAGATAAATCATTTACCCAATGGGAAAGAACGGGAATCAAAACGCTCGGAGACTTGTATGAATTAGGGAAATTATTACCATTTCAACAATTACAACTGAAATATAACTTGAAAAATAATCAATAGTTTAAATATCTTCAAATCCGTGATTATCTGAAATAAATATACAAAGGACTATTATAATATGCCCCCAGACTTATTAGATGAAGCCATGAAGATAAAGGCTGAATCAGCAAATCTAATATCATGCTTATATAATATTATATTGAATATAGAAATATCTACAACAGATAATATTAGAAGAGCAAGAACTAGCTATAAAAATTTCACAAGAGAACTGGGATAAACACTTATTATATGTGCATAAATGCTCGATCAACGTACGACATACTTTAATCCAATATAAAATATTACATAGGTTATATTATTCAAAAACTAAAATAAATAAACGTTTCCCAATGTCTCACCCATTTGTGATAAATGTCAGTCACAAGAAGCTAACATAGCGCACTCTTTTGTTTTCTGTATGAAAATTAAAAAATTCTGGTAACGAAATATTTGAAATCTTTACAAAATTATTTAAAACAAAACTACTACCCAAAGTAGAATGGATCATTTTTGGAATATCGGAAGGTAACCCAGAATTAAGTATGTTTCAAAAGAACTTACTTAATTATGGGCTAATAATGGGAAAAAAGCTTTTACTTAAATTTTGGAAAAATGCTCCAATACCAACAACAAAAATGCGGATTTCAAACATGTTCGAAACACTACACTTGGAAGAGATGAGACTCCTCCTGGCAGGCAAAGCAGATCACTTCCAAAAGACGTGGTCTGCATTTATGGAACTATTACAAGCATAAGGTGCTATAATAAGTTAAAACATAAAGGCTACAAGGACCTGGTAATGGGGGGTATAAAATAAATGTTTAATAAAAACACGGTTGGTATATCCTTTTTTGCGGAGTTTTGTGTTACAATAGAGCGATTGATTTTCCTTTCTTCTTTTTTTCTTTTCTTTCCAGGGTCTTATTTCTTTTCTTTACTTCCTTCTCTAATTCCTTCCCTAAACGGTTCTCTTCTCCCAACACTTTCCTGCACCTTCACGATTTTTGCTTACTTTCCTTACTTCTTTTATTTCTATCTTTTTTAAAGCTCAAAAAATGAAGTGGTACAACATAATGTAATAAGATATATGCGATGTATTAATGTGATTTACTGTACTGCTAATAACAATAAAATTATAAAAAATAAATAAAAGAAAATAAATAAAAAAAAAGAGTTACAACATGGAGAGAGAAAAATAAGAGAGAGAGGTGCTGCATCATTCGCCATTTTATTTAGGTTTAGGACAATTCTGAGGCGGCAATGTTACTGTTCTCTGAGTGATGTGAGTCTTTTGGTCGTTCCTGCGCAGAGGTGATGAAGACAGATAATATACAATAGGTGCAGCAGTAGGCCATTCGTCCCTTCGATCATGTGATCATGTCTGATCATCCCCAATCAGTACCACGTTCTTGCCTTCTCCCCATATCCACTTAAAATATCTAGCTCTCTCTTGAAATTATCCAGAGAACCGCTCTCCGCAACTCACTGTGAGAAAAGTGTTTCCTAGTCTCCTTTCTAAATGGTTTATCCCTTATTCCTGAACTGTGGTCCTTGTTCTGGTTTCTCCAACATCGGGAACATGTTTCCTGCCTCTAGCGTGTCCAAACCCTTGATAAACATATGTTTCAATAAAATATCCTTCTATCCTTCTAAACTGCATAGTGTACAAGCCGCGCCGCTCATTTCTCCCAGCATAGGGCAGTCCTGCTATCCCTGGAATTAACCTTGTAAACCTACGCTGCACTCCTTCAATATAAAGAATGTCCTTCCTCAAATTTGGAGACCAAAACTGCTCACAATACTCCTGGTGCGGTCTCACTAGGGCCATATACAACTGTAGAAGGATCTCTTTGCTCCTATACTAAAATCCTCTTGATATGAAAGCCGACATGCTACGTAATTTCTTCATTTTCTACTGTACCTGCATGCTTACTTTCATTGACTGAGGAACAAGGACCCCCAGATCCCGTTGTGCACCCCCTTTCCCACTTGACATCAGTTAGATATTAATCCGACTCCTGTGTTTGCTACCAAAGTGGACAACCTCACATTTATCCACGTTCAAATGCATCTGCCATGCATCTGCCCATGTTTGTCCCATGGTATCGTCAGATCTATTCCAGGCAAGCAGGGATTGAATGGTTACCGGGATGAGCGGGGCTGTGGTGTTGAGGTGACAGTCAGTGAAGCCGCGATCACATTGAGTGGTGACGCTGAGCGAAGGGGAGGATTTTAGTCCGGGATGATCTGTTGACATAATTCCTCAACCTGTAGACTGAGGTCGCCCAGTCCAATCCACCTTCAAACTGGGAACCAGAAGCCCTGAGAGAGTCCTGGAATTTGGCATTGCCTTGCTGAGTGAAACGGATTGAAGGGAATCAGACAAACAACATGAGGTGGAGAGTTGGATCTGATGGAGTTTGAAACCATATTCCCTTTGCAGGAACAATGCCGCCCTACCGCCCGCTCCCAATGTCCATCCCTCAGTATCTGTCGCCACAATTCCCAGTCTTTGGAGTTTCTCAATCAATTCCCTGAATAAATTACAACCTGTCTGTCTCACAGGGATTTCACTCGGCTGATGTCATCTGTTTGTGAATCATTTACAAATCTCTGTTTCTAAACTCTGTTGAAACTTCACTGTCCCGGTGGGGACGGAAAATGGTATAAAATCTCCAGGAATATTATGCCTCAGCATTTCATTCCGAGACATTACCGGTAGCTCACGGGGACACGTCGCTGGGCAGAGGAAATGTGGGAAAAGGTTTATGAATATTTAGACGTGGAGAAAATCCTCTACGCGATCATTGCTGCCGTTGGAGTCCCTGGTAAGTGAGAGATTGAGTAGAACAATTCGAGTTGTATAACTCCATCCGTGTGTGTGTTAACTGTTGTTGATCTGATTCTGATCATATTACAAGTTCCCAGCTGATGATCGTTGTGCAAGTAGATGTGAAGAATATCAATCGTCTCAGTGAAATATTTGTGAATTAACCCTGCTGTGATTTTTCTTATTTTCAGACAGCTGAAACAAAGCCTCTTTTTATCCCACTGCTGCCGGTAGCCACCAGAATTTTGTTCCTGCGTTCAGTGGCATCTTGCCCAGAGTTGTCCCAGTGCTCTGGACAGGCAGGCAGGCAGGCAGGCAGGCAGGCAGGCAGGCAGCTCACCGGGACGGTGTGACTGGGAGAGAGGGGTTCACATTGTGATGTTCACTGTGTGAGAGTTATTGATCAGAGTGAACAACCGCTCCTGCGGACACTGTGTATCACTGTGGAGTCTGTCTGTCACAGTCGGATCCACCCACAGCCTGTTGGTCAATAATTGGATCCATCTCCTGGACCAGTGGCCGCGGATCTACCGGCGTGTGTGTGTGTGTGTGTGTGTGTGTGTGTGTGTGTGTGTGTGTGTGTGTGTGTGTGTGTGTGTGTGTGTGTGTGTGTGTGTGTGTGTGTGTGTGTGTGTGTGTGTGTGTGTGTGTGTGTGTGTGTGTGTGTGTGTGTGTGTGTGTGTGTGTGTGTGTGTGTGTGTGTGTGTGTGTTGTTACTGAGATGAACTCACTGTGGAATGAATCCATTAACGGAGCCACTCTGTTGCCGGATTCTAAGTTGTCCCTGCCTTCCCTCTGGAAGCCTCCTCGTCCCCATCAGATGCCGAGTACCCAGAGCCCTGGTTAAACGCGGCCGGCCGCTCACGGTTAAGTCTGTGAAAGCGGCCCCATCACAGACTGAGAGCAGCAGCATGGTTCACTATAGAAAGGACCATTGCGCCTATTGTAGCGGGTGGATGTCTGCTTGTTCCCTCCCCGCCCTTTACCCCGTCTACCCGTCGCCTTATCGCTTCACCCCTGAAGCAGGCAGGCAGGTCGGGCACAGCGGAGCCGCCTCTGACATTGTTCAACTTGTAGCAGCCGCGCACCGACTCCAACACTCCTGATCTTGAGCTGAAAGTCGAGCCGGTGTTCAGCCCCGGAGTCAATGTTGAGTAAATGCCCAGTGTCCGTTCCCTTGTCTTTCCGCAGTGAATTTAGTGGCGATTGTGATCCTGTCCCGGGGAAAGTGCGGCCTCTCCACCTGCACCACTCGTTACCTGGTGGCCATGGCAGCGGCCGATCTACTGGTCCTCATCACCGAGGTCATTTTGTATCAGATCAAATATCATTACTATTATTGGAGTTTCCTGTCCATCACCCCTGTGTGCAGTGTTAACATTGTACTGAGGTTTGCAGCTGCAGACTGTTCTGTCTGGTTCACCGTCACTTTCACTTTTGATCGCTTTGTCGCCATTTGTTGCCAGAAATTCAAAACTAAATATTGCACCGGGAAAACTGCGGCTGTGGTTCTGGCAACAGCCGGCGTTCTGTTCTGTCTGAAAAACATTCCCCGCTACTTCACATATGAACCCTGGACAATCATCGACAATGTCCCGTGGGGCTGTAAAACTGTGGACAGTTATTACACTGACCCCGGGTGGGTGGCATTTGACTGGATCGACACGGTTTTAACTCCGTTCCTCCCTTTCGCTGTAATCCTGCTGCTCAACGCTCTGACAGTCCGCCACATTTTAGTGGCCAGTCGGGTCCGTAAGGGGCTGAAGGGTGAGAGCAAGGGGGAGAACCGCAGTGACCCGGAGATGGAGAGCAGGAAGAGGTCTATAGTTTTACTCTTCACCATCTCCGGCAGCTTCATCCTCCTGTGGCTGACGGCGGTTGTAGAATTCGTCTATTATCAGATCACAGGGACTGCAACTGACCGGAATGATTCTCACTATATATTTCACTACGTCGGGAATTTGCTGAGTAATCTCAGCTGCTGCATCAACACATTTATTTACGCGGTGACCCAGTCCAAGTTCAGGGAGCAGGTGAAGAGCGCGGTGAAATATCCGCTCACCTCAATGCTTCGGCTCATTAATAAATCCCCGCCCTGAGCGTATCCGTCCATCCCAGAGGCGGCCGCAGTTTCTCCGCTCCGGGCTCCGGCTCCTGACATTCATCGCCGGACCCATGAGGGAGGGAGGGAGGGAGGGAGGGAGGAGCTGGCAACAGTTGCTGGAAAGATCCACTAGCAGCGATGAAAGAGAGTGGAACAACAATGACAGGTATTTCTGGGAATAATACACAAGGTGCAGGATCAGTTCATTCCAAAGAGGAAGAAAGATTCCAAGGGGTGAAAGGGGCGACCGTGTCTGACAAGGGACGTCAGGACAGTTTAAACATTAAAGTGAAGAAATACAACGTAGCAAAGATGAGCGGGAAGCCAGAGGATTG
>JAWMAR010000332.1:838915-880770 GCA_036785375.1 Leucoraja ocellata
CTGATCCTGCACCCTTGAGTGTTATTCCCAGAAATACCTGTCATTGTTGTTCCACTCTCTTTCATCGCTGCTAGTGGATCTTTCCAGCAACTGTTGCCAGCTCCTCCCTCCCTCCCTCCCTCCCTCATGGGTCCGGCGATGAATGTCAGGAGCCGGAGCCCGGAGCGGAGAAACTGCGGCCGCCTCTGGATGGACGGATGCGCTCAGGGCGGGGATTTACTAATGAGCCGAAGCACTGAGGTGAGCGGATATTTCACCGCGCTCTTCACCTCCTCCCTGAACTTGGACTGGGTCACCGCGTAAATAAATGTGTTGATGCAGCAGCTGAGATTCCTCAGCAAAAACCCGACGTAGTGAAAGATCCATTGAGAATCATTCCGGTCAGTTGCAGTTCCTGTGATCTGATAATAGACGAATTCTACAACCGCCGTCAGCCACAGGAGGATGAAGCTGCCGGAGATGGTGAAGAGTAAAACTATAGACCTCCTCCTACTCTCCATCTCCGGGTCTCTGCGGTTCTCCCCCTTGCTCTCACCCCTCAGCGCCTTACGGACCCGACTGGCCACTAAAATGTGGCGGACTGTCAGAGCGTTGAGCAGCAGGATTACAGCGAAAGGGAGGAACGGAGTTAAAACCGTGTCGATCCAGTCAAATGCCACCCACCCGGGGTCAGTGTAATAACTGTCCACAGTTTTACAGCCCCACGGGACATTGTCGATGATTGTCCGGGGTTCATATGTGAAGTAGCGGGGAATGTTTTTCAGACAGAGCAGAACGCCGGCTGTTGCCAAACCACAGCCGCAGTTTTCCCGGTGCATTTTTAGTTTTCAGCTTCTGGCAACAAATGGCGACAAAGCGATCAAAGGTGAAAGTGACGGTGAACCAGACAGAACAGTCGTAGCTGCAGACTTCAGTACAGTGTTAACACGGCACACAGGGTGATGTAAAGGAAAGTCCATTTAAAGTAATGAGATCGGAGCCGACGCAAAATGACCTCGGTGATGACTGGGCCAGTAGATCGGCCGCTGCCATGGCCACCAGGTAACGAGTGGTGCAGGTGGAGAGGCCGCACTTTCCCCGGGACAGGATCACAATCGCCACTAAATTCACTGCGGAAAGACAAGGGCACGGACACTGGGCATTTACTCAACACCCGGGGGGTCTCCGGGCTGAACACCGGCTCGACTTTCAGCTCAAGATCAGGAGTGCGCGGCTGCTACAAGTTTAACAATGTCAGAGGCGGCTCCGACTGTGCCCGACCTGCCTGCCTGCTTCAGGGGAGAATGGATAAGGCGACGGGCAGACGGGGTGAGGGCGGGGAGGGAACGAGCAGCCAACCGCTACAATAGGCTCAATGGTCCTATCTATAGTGAACCCTGCTGCTGCTCACAGTCTGTGATGGACCACTTTCACAGACTTAACCGTGAGCGGCCGGCCGCGTTTAACCAGGGCTCTGGGAACTCGGCATCTGATGGAGACGTGGAGGCTCCCAGAGGGAAGGCAGGGACAACATGGAATCCGGCAACAGAATGGCTCCATTAATGGATTCATTCCACAGTGAGTTCAGTTCAGTAACAACACACACACACACACACACACACATACACACACACACACACACACACACACACACACACACACGCACATACACACACACACGCACGCACGCACGCACACACAAACATACACACACACACACCACTAACACACGCACACGCACACACACACACACACACACGCACATACACACACACACACACCACGCACACGCACACGCACACGCACACACACACACACACACACACACACACGCACACTAACACACGCACACGCACATGCACACACACACACACACACACACACACACACACACACACACACACACACACACCACTAACACGCGCACACGCACACGCACATACACACACACGCACCGGTAGATCCGCGGCCACTGGTCCAGGAGATGGATCCAATTATTGACCAACAGGCTGTGGGTGGATCCGACTGTGACAGACAGACTCCACAGTGAGACCCAGTGTCCACAGGAGCGGGTGTTCACTCTGATCAATAACTCTCACACAGTGAACATCACAATGTGAGCCCTCTCTCCCAGTCACACCGTCCCGGAGAGCTGCCTGCCTGCCTGCCGGTCCAGAGCACTGGGACTACTCTGGGCAAGGTGCTACTGAAGGCAAAACAACATTCTAGCGGCTCCCGGCTGGCAGCAGTGAGCGAAAAAGAGGCTTAGTTTCAGATGTCTGAAAATAAGACAAATCACAGCAGCGTTAATTCACAAATATTTCACAGAGAGGATTGATATTCTTCACATATTCGTGTACAACGATCATCAGTTGGGAACTTGTAACATGATGAGAATCAGGTCAACACCAGTTAACACACGGATGGAGTTAGAAACTTGAATTGCACTGCTCACTTACCAGGGATTCCAACGGCAGCAATGATCGCGTACAGGAATTTCTCCACACTGTAATATTGGTCCAGTTTTACTCTGTGCCCCATTTCCTCTGCCCAGCGACGTGTCCCCGTGGAGCTACCGGTAATGTCTCGGAATGAAATGCTGGGACACAACATTCTAGGAGATTTTATATAATTTATCGTCTCCACCGGGACAGTGAAGTTCATCAGAGTTTAAAAATAGAGATTTTCATATGATTCACAAACAGATGACATCAGCCGAGTGGAAATCCCTGCTGAGACAGACAGACAGACAGGTCGTAATTTATTCAGGGAATTGATTGAGAAACTCCAAAGACTGGGAATTGTGGCGATAGATACTGAGGGATGGAAATTGGGAGCGGCGGCGGGCGGCATTGTTCCAGCAAAGGGGATATTGTTTCAAACTCCATCAGATCCAACTCTCCACCTCATGGTGTTTGTCTGATTAGCGTCAATCCGTTTCACTCAGCAAGGCAATGCCAAATTCCAGGGACCCTCTCAGGGCTTCTGATGCCCAGTGTGAAGGTGGACTGGACGGCGACCTTTGTCCACAGGTTGACGAATTAGTTCAAAACATCACCTCAGACTAAAATGCCCCAAACACACCTTCCCCCCCCCCCCCACCCCCCCCCCCCCCCCCCCCCCCCCCCCTCACTCTGCTTCGCCACTAAATATGATCGCGGCTTCACTGACTGTGGCCTCAACCCTCACTCCGCTAACTGACCCCGGGAACCATTCACTCCCCGCTTGTATGGAATAGATCTGACTATACGATGGGGCAATAACATTCTCTGCCTTCCTTCATCAGCTCTGAGGAGGAACGACCCAAAGACACTCAGAGAACAGAAATATTGCCGCCTCAGAATTGCCCTAAACCTAAATAAAACGGCAAATGATGCAGTACCTCTCCCTCCTCTCGTTCTCTCTCCCTCCATCCTTACTGATGTCACTCTCTCTGAACTGTTACTCTCTCTCCTACGCTCTCTATTCCCATCTCTCTGGGCTGCCCTCTCACCGACCACTGATGGAGTGACTCAAAGTGAGATAGTACTGATGGAGGGATACAAATGGGGCAGACCTGACGCAGTTACTCACTGTGGTGGTACTGATGGAGTGACACACTGTGGTGGTACTGATTGAGTGACACACTGTTGTGATACTGATTGGAGTGATCACTCCACGGTGGTAACATCAAGCTGGGCTACAGGGCTAGACCACTACCACACCTGGGCCAGTCTGACCATATGTCCCTGCTCTTAATTCATGCATATGCCCCACTCAGGAAAACCGCTCCTACTATTACAAAGACCATCACAACCTGGCCTGATGGTGCTTCTCAGCAGCTGCAGGACTGTTTCGACAGGACCAACTGGGAGGTGTTTGAACACCGGGACCTGGAGGTGTTCACAGACAGTGTACTGTGTTACATTAAAAACTGCATGGACACGGTCACAGTGGCAAACGCATCCGGTCTACCCCAACCAGAAGCCCTGGATGACCCGGAGGTCCAGCGGCTGTTCAAAGAGAGGAACACCGCTTTTAGGTCTGGCGACAGGGCTTTATACAGCACGACCCGAGCTAACCTGAAGAGAGGCATCAGAGAGGCCAAATCAAACTACAGGTGGAAGATAGAGGACCACCTGGACAGTAATAACAGCAGGCAGGTGTGGCAGGGGGTCCAGTATCTCACCATCTATAAGACCAACCTTGGAGCTGTTGAAGGGGACGCCTCGCTGGCAGAGGAGCTGAACCACTTATTTGCTCGCTTTGAAGTGGAGCCACCCGAGACAGCCACATCACAGCACATGGTCCACAGCAGCCTAACCCTCAAGATAGAGGAGCATGAGGTGAGGCGTACGCTGCGGGCCATCAATCCAAGGAAGGCTACTGGACCTGACGGCGTCTCTGGACGCGTGTTGAAGGAATGCGCAGACCAGCTGGCTGGAGTCTGGCGAGGATTTTAACCAGTCTCTGGCACAGTCCACTGTTCCACCCTGTCTGAAGTCCTCCACCATAGTCCCCTTGCCCAAAAAAACCAACATCTCCAGCCTCAACGACTACCGGCCAGTCGCACTCACACCAGTGGTGATGAAGTGTTTTGAAAAACTGGTCCGGCGTCATATCACATCACTCCTGCCCCGAAGCTTTGACCCCCACCAGTTTGCGTACAGAACAATTAGATCTACAGAGGACCCTGTAGCCACAGCTCTCCATGCTGCACTGTCTCACCTGGAGCAGCGGGGAAGCTACGTGCGGATGCTCTTTGTGGACTACAGCTCTGCTTTTAATACCATCCTTCCCCACAAACTGGTGGACAAACTGGGGACTTGGGACTTCCACACTCCACCTGTACGTGGATAAATAGCTTCCTGTCGGTCGCAGCCAGAGAGTCAGAGTGGGCCATCATACATCCACGGCCCTCAGCCTCAGTACCGGCTCTCCACAGGTCTGCGTACTGAGCCCCCTGCTCTACACCATCTACACACATGACTGCACCCCCGCCCACCACAGCAACACCATTGTCAAATTTGCGGATGACACTACGGTGGTGGGACTCATCTCCGGGGGACGAGTACGCCTACAGGGATGAGGTGGAGCAGCTGACAGTGTGGTGTGAAGAAAATAACCTGCTCCTCAACACCTTAGAGACAAAGTAATTAATAATAGACTTTAGGAAGAATAAAACGGACATGGTACCATTGACTATCAGAGGGGACTGTGTGGAGAGGGTTGCGGATTTCCGCTTCCTGGGAATCCATATTGAGGAGGACCTGACGTGGAGCGTGAACGCCACTGCGCTGCTGAAAAAGGTCCAGCAGAGACTGCACTTCCTGAGGGTGCTCAGGAAGAATGACATCACACAGAGACTGCTGCTGTCCTTTTATCGGTGCTCCATTGAGAGCATACTAACATACTGTGTATGCGTGTGGTACACCAGCTGCACGGCGGCTCCGAGGAAAGCGCTCCAGAGGGCCATTGACAACGCCCAGAGGATTGTCGGCTGCCCTCTCCTTACCTTGGAGGACTTACACAGTTCCCGCTGCACCAAAAAAATCCCAGAGTATCTTAAAGGACATTTACCACCCCGGACACTCCCTGTTTGAACTGTTGCCGTCAGGCAGACGGTACAGATCTACAAGGACAAGGACGAACAGACTAAAAAACAGTTTTTACCCCACTGCTATAAAATCACTAAAATGTAGCCGCCAAGGAACGCAGGGGCGAGACATACTAAGGGACTGTGGTACACTGTGAAATCGACAGAAGGATGGAGGGTTGGGTGTTTATGCGTGCTATTTTCGTGATATTTATTTTCGTTGTTTATCTTTTAAGATTTTACCTTGTATGTATCGTTAGCTTTTAGAAATGTTTGAATGGTGCACTGACTGGCTGACATTTTTAAATTTCGTTGTACATGGTTCATGTTACAATGACAATAAAGAAACTATTCTATTCTATTATATTCTATTGATGGAGTGACACACTGTGGTGATACTGATGGAGTGACACGCTGTGGTGGTACTGATTGGAGTGACACACTGTGGTGGTACGGATGGAGTGACACACTGTGGTGATACTGATTGGAGTTACACACTGTGGTGATACTGATGGAGTGACACACTGTGGTGATACTGATTGGAGTGACACACTGTGGTGGTATTGATGCAGTGATACACTGCGGTGGTACTGTTGGAGTGACACACTGTGGTGGTACTGTTGGAGTGACTTACTGTGGTGGTATTGATGCAGTGACACACTGCGGTGGTACTGATGGAGGGACACACTGCGGTGGTACTGATGGAGTGACACACTGTGGTGGTACTGATAGAGTGACACACTGTGGTGGTACTGTTGGAGTGACACACTGTGGTGGTACTGTTGGAGTGACACACTGTGGTGGTACTGATGGAGGGACACACTGTGGTGGTACTGATGGAGGGACACACTGTGGGGTACTGATGGAGGGACACACTGTGGTGGTACTGTTGGAGTGACTTACTGTGGTGGTATTGATGCAGTGACACACTGCGGTGGTACTGATGGAGGGACACACTGTAGTGGTACTGATGGAGTGACACGCTGTGGTGGTACTGATGGAGTGACACACTGTGGTGGTAATGATGGAGTGACACACTGTGGCGTAGTACAGATGGGCTGACATTCTGTGGGTAGGACTGATGGAAGTGACACTGTGGGGCAACACTGTTGGAATGACACTGTGAAATAGTACTGATGGAGTGACACACGGTGGGTAGTTCTATTGGAAATGTTGAACTGTGAGGTTGTCGTGATGGAGTGACACAGTGCGGCTAGTACTGATGTAATGACACGCTGTGGGTTAGTACTGAAATAATGACATGTTGTGCTAGTAACTATGGAATTACACACTGTGGGTTGTCCTGATGAAATGACACATTGCGCTGTAGTACTGATAGAGAGACACATATGTAATGATATATTCAAGGGCAGTGCTGATGGAGTGACACTCTTTGGGGTATTACTGATGTAGTGACACATTATATGTTACTGCTGATGGAGGAAACACGGAGGGGTAGTACTGATGGAATGACACTGAGGTACAGTACTGATGGTGTGACACTCTGGGGACGTAGAGATGGACTGACATTCTGGGTGGTACATTTGAAGTGACAAACAGTGTGGGGTAATACTGGTGAAGTAATACACTGTGTGTTAGTGCAGATTGAATTACACATTATGGGGTAGTACTTGCCGAGGAGGAGCATTGATGGAGTGTCACATTGATATGATGGAGTGACTTGCCGAGGAGGAGCATTGATGGAGTGTCACATTGGGGTGATACTGATGGAGAGATACACTATGGCGCATTACTGATGGGGTGACATATTGTGGAGTGGTACACATGTAGCACTAATGAATTGATAAAATGTATGGTAGAAAAAATGGAGTGACACTCTGTAGCGTAAATATACACACAATGTTGAAGTAAATCAGCAGGACAGACAGCATCACTGGAGAGAACGAATGGGTGACGTTTCGGGGCGAGATCCTTGTTCAGACTGATATCACATGAGAGGGCGTGACAGAGATACAATGTAGTCGGAGACAGTACGACTGGTGGGAGAACTGGGAAGGGGAAGAGGATGAAGAAAGATGGAAAGCAAGGGCTACTTGAAGTTAGATAAGTCAATGTTCATACCGCTGGTGTGTTAGCTACCCAAGTGAAATACGAGGTCCTGTTCCTCCAATTCGCGCTGGGCCTCAGTCTGACAATGGAGGAGGCCCAGGACACCACGCTATGTGGTTGTCCTGATGGAGCGGCATAGTTTGGTGAAGTGCTGATGGAACAACACAATGTGGAGTAGTATTGATGGGGTGACACACTGTGGGGTAGTACTGATGTATGACATATTCTGGAGTAACTATGATGGAGGTACACACTTGGGGGTAGTAGTGATGGAGTGACATGTTATGGGATAATACTGCTGGAATGATACCTGTCAGGTAGTTCTGATGGTGACACATTGTGGGGAGGTTCTGATAGAGTAACATACAGTGGGGTATAACTGATGGAGTTTCACACTGTGGAGTCGTACGGATGTAGTGACACACTGTGGAGTAGTGCTGAAGTGGTCACGAACTGTGGGGTATTTCTGACAGGAGTTTCACATGAAAAAAGACTGGATAGACTCGGTTTGTACTCGCTAGAATTTAGAAGATTGTGGTGGGATCTTATAGAAATTTTACAAAATTATTGAGGGGTTCGACAGGCTGGGATGCAAGAAGTTTATCCCCGATGTTGGGGAAGTCCAGAACTAGGGGTCACAGTTTAAGGATAAGGGGGAAATCTTTTAGAACCGAGATGAGGAAAACATTTTTCACACAGAGAGTGGCGAATCTCTGGAATTCTCTGTTACAGAAGGTAGTTGAGGCCAGTTCATTGTCTATATTTAAGAGGGAGTTAGATGCGGCCCTTGTGGCTAAAGGAATCAGGGGGTATGGGGAGAAAGCACGGATGGGATAATGAGTTGGATGGTCAGCCATGATCATAATGAATGGCGGTGCATGCTCGGAGGGGCGAATGGCCTACTCCTGCATCTATTTTATATGTTTCTATGTTTCTATGTTTCCATTTTAGACTGCTTGTTATATTGTGGGTGGGATTTATGACGTGTTTTGGGAGGTTAGCTGCTTGCGCAGAAGTTTAGTTTTTAGATTATTTTGGAGACCATGGGGAACGTAACCCTTCTCCCATGTAAGATCATGTAAAAACATGTAAGAACCACATGTAAGAACATGTAAGAATGTGTAAGAGCATGCGGGCCATGCCGCGTCCATGGGAGATCTAAAGGAGATCTTGCCAGTGTTACGGAGACACGAGGAGTTTAATAATGTCTAAATAATAAGCTGGAGTTCGAAAAAGATTACAGTAACGATTCGGAAGAAGGATGCATTTCACTGTTTTCCATCAACAATAAAGCCTTATTCATCAAAAGACTGTGTTTTGAAGTCATATCTGAGAAGAAGCTCTGGAGGTCTCTGTGAGTTGGCTTGCATGTGTTCAGAAGGCACCCCCTTCAACCATTCTCATCCAAATAGCGGCCAGGGTGCTAATTAACTGAACGATATGATAATCTACCGCTACAGTAAGTAGAAGGATAACTCCGGCGGGGATTAAATACCAGTCCCAGAGAGAGGGACAGAAGAATGAATCGAAGCGAAGAAGGCCAAGACCTCGAGAGGCACAGCCAGAGAAGGACGACCAGGCTAAGACCTCGGAGAGGCAGAGCCAGAGAGGATTGGTTCCAGTCATTGAACTGAATAAGAAATACAGTCCCAGAGAAGTGGACAAAAGATTGTTTAAAATTCTCGGAGAGGTTTGAGCCAGACGAAAGTGGTTCCAGGAGGAACTAGATCTCGGTCTGAGGAGCCTAGAGGTCTATCTACAGCATCGAGACGTATCACTGTATTCGTGAGTACAAATCGATTATTACTCTTTGAATTAAAACCACGGTTTTAATTAAAATACTTCTGTAACGGAGCTCAGAAGTTGTTTTCTCCAGCGTGTCAGGGGCATGTAGACGACCTTGCATTGTTTTCAGTCGCTCCTGATAATTGTATTCCATTGCATTAGAGCCACGTTTTGCACCTGGTCTTAGAGAGATCTTCTCTGCATTATCAGTATGTTTTTAGTTTTGGAAGAAATTGCTGATTAAAAAACAAAGCCACAGCTACTAGTAGAGATTTGTTCGACTAATTTAAAGACTTGGCAATCTGACACAACCTCTTTAAAATCATGAATTTAGAAGAAGATGAAGGCAGAGCGATGTGAGAAGAACCACGTGGTGGTGAAGAAAGAACTAGACAACTTGAAGAAACAGATATTTCACATGCTGCCCGTCTGAGGGAAACCGAGAAAGAGAGAAATGAATTATGGTTGCAGGTGACGAGATTAATTGATACAGATTCAGATTCAATTTTAATTTAATTGTCATTGTCAGTGTACAGTACAGAGACAACGAAATGCATTTAGCATCTCCCTTGAAGAGCGACATAGCAAACGATTTGAATAAAAAAATAAATAATAAGTGTCCGGGGGGGGGGGGGGGGGGGTGATTGGCAGTCACCGAGGTACGTTGTTTAGTAGAGTGACAGCCGCCGGAAAGAAGCTGTTCCTCGACCTGCTGGTTCGGCAACGGAGAGACCTGTAGCGCCTCCCGGATGGTAGGAGGGTAAACAGTCCATGGTTGGGGTGAGAGCAGTCCTTGGCGATGCTGAGCGCCCTCCGCAGACAACGCTTGCTTTGGACAGACTCAATGGAGGGGAGCGTGGAACCGGTGATGCGTTGGGCAATTTTCACCACCCTCTGCAGTGCCTTCCGGTCGGAGACAGAGCAGTTGCCATACCTTACTGTGATGCAGTTGGTAAGGATGCTCTCGATGGTGCAGCGGCAGAAGTTCACCAGGATCTGAGGAGACAGATGGACCTTCTTCAGTCTCCTCAGGAAGAAGAGACGCTGATGAGCCTTCTTGATCAGAGTAGAGGTATTGTGGGTCCAGGAGAGGTCATCGGAGATGTTGACTCCCAGGAACCTGAAGCTAGAAACACGTTCCACCTCCGTCCCGTTAATGTGGATGGGGGTGTGCGTGCCACCTCTGGACTTCCTGAAGCAAATGCGTGCTACATTGAAACCTATGACTATTGGAACACATAAATAACTAATGTAATCAGAACAGAACGTGATCAATGTGAAATCTAATATGAGCCAACTATGGAACGTCTACCAGGAGGTTGGAAAGAAACAGAAGGTACTGCTGTGTTCAGTCCTGTCTTGGGAAGAACGCAGACGTTATACCCAGGAGGATGAAGACACGAAGAAGATATTCAATGGGTTCAAGAAAAATGCAGAGAAGTGGTTATCTGAAATTATGTCACAAGTGACGAGCTTTGTAGCTGGAAGTGCGAAGCAACAAGGTGCAGGAAAAGAAGATGAATTTAGACGAGGAGATAGTATCTCGAATGTATCTTCACGAAAATCAGGCCGCAGATTTGGTTGCTCAGTCAGTTCGGTTTCGAGGGCTTCTGCTCAATTTGAGCAAAAGCTGATTTAGCTGTGCTCTCAATGGAAGCGGATGCCATGAAGAAAAAACATGAGCGAGCGAGAGATGAGGCGACGTCAAGAAGAGATGGTGTTACAGCTAGAAGAGAGAACACATAAGATGGCACGACAGCAAGATGAGATGAAGCAAGAGAAGACGACAGAGAGGAACAGATGAAGCGACAGCAGGAACAATTAGAATTAGCCACAAAGATGGCGGTGGCCAAAACCAGGAAGGACATACTCGATGGAGTGGGGTCAAGATTCAGCTCTAGATCATCGAGGACGATGAGCTCTGGACCAAGAAGGAAACTGCTCGATGTAAATTAGCAGTTGGATCAAATCCATAATCGAGGTCCACTGGTTTTATACGCTTTGGAAACTCATAGGAACAGAGGAAGATGGGTAAAACCTCAACACAGCAAATGCGTGCTACATTGAAACCTATGACTATTGGAGCATCTGCGGATGCTCGAGACAAACCATGCTATGTGGAGGCCTGGTACACAGGCTCGGGCAAGCCAGTTTGAATCACAAAGGCCTGTTCATCAACAGGTGGAGTCAAGAGAAGGGAATCAGGATGGATTATTGGCACTGTTGAATAGACAATCTGAATTCAACGAGATTATAGCTCGACAAATACCTCTCTCATTTTACGACCAGTAGAAATCCCTACGTATGCTGGAGATCCTTTGGAGTATGGAACTTTTGTAAGGGCACTAGAGGAGGTATTAGAGATGAAAGGTAAGGATGAAAAGGAGCGCCTTACGATTTTTGGTGAAGAACACAAAAGGAAGTTTGAAGGTCCTTGTAGAAAGTTGTCAGATGGAGCCAGGCAGCTAGGGATATAGAAAGGCGAGAAGATTACTAAAGGAACATGTTGGTGATCAATCAATCAATCAATCAATCAATCAATCAATCAATCAATCAATCAATCAATCAATCAATCAATCAATCAATCAATCAATCAATCAATCAATCAATCAATCAATCAATCTCAATCAATCAATCAATCAATCAATCAATCAATCAATCAATCGATCGATCGATCAATCAATCAATCAATCAATCAATCAATCAATCAATCAATCAATCAATCAATCAATCAATCAATCAATCAGTCAATCAGCCAATCAATCAATCAATCAAACAATCAATCAATCAATCAATCAATCAATCAATCAACCAATCAACCAATCATCAATCAATCAATCAATCAATCAATCAATCAATCAATCAACCAATCAATCAATCAATCAATCAATCAATCAATCAATCAATCAATCAATCAATCAATCAAGTCCGTGCGAACAACTTTTTTTCCCTTAGTCCCACCTGCCGGCACTCATACCATAACCCTCCATTCCCTTCTCATCCATATGCCTATCCAATTGATTTTTAAATGATACTAACGGACCTGCCTCCACCATTTCCACTGGAAGCTCATTCCACACAGCTACCACTCTCTGAGTTAATAGGTGCCCCTCATGTAACCTCTAAACTGATGCCCCTTAATTCTGAAGTCATGTCCCCTTGTTTGAATCTTCCCTATTCTCAAAGGGAAAACCTTGTCCACATCTACTCTGTCTATCCCTCTCATCATTTTAAATATTTATATCAAGTCCCCCTTAACCTTCTGCGCTCCAGAGAATAAAGACCTAACTTATTCAACCTTTCTATGTAACTTAGTTGTTGAAACCCAGGCAACATTCTAGTAAATCTCTTCTGTACTGTCTCCATTGTGTTGACATCCTTCCTATAATTAAGCGACCAAAATTGTACACCATACTCCAGATTTGGTCTCACCAATGCCTTGTACAATTTTAACATTACATCCCAGCTTCTATACTCAATGCTCTGATTTATAAAGGCTAGCATTCCAAAAGCTTTCTTTACCACCCTATCTATATGAGATTCCACCTTCAAGGAACTATGCACGATAATTTCCAGATCCCTTTGTTCAACTGTATTCTTCAATTCCCTACCATTTACCATGTACGTCCTATTTTGATTTGTCCTGCCAAGGTGTAGCACCTCACATTTATTAGCATTAAACTCCATCTGCCGTCCTTTAGCCCATTCTTCCAAATGGCCCAATGGTATGCAATGCATATCCCTTTGCACTGGCCCGTGGCCCTACGCGTTACAGGTCGTCAAGTACACATCTCAGTGTTGTTTACACGTGATAGGCCTCCCTTCTCTCTTGCCTTCTCTGCCATCGTGTTCACATGAGATGTCACTTAATGAGTCAATTTATTTCCTTTTCCTTTTCAATCCTTTAATACATTCTCTAAATGCCCCCAATTACTGACACTTTAAGAGTCATGGAGTCATAGAGTGATAGATTGTGGAAACAGGCCATTCTGTCCAACTTGCCCACACCGGACATACACTGCTCCCACCTGCCTGCGCTTGATCCATATCCCTCCAAACCAGACCTATCCATGTACCCGTTTAAATGTGTCTTACATGTTGTGACAGTCCACGTCTCAGATACCTCATCTAACAGCTTGTTCTACATACCCACCACCCTTAGTGTGAAAAGGTTACCCCACGAAATCCAATTTAATATTTCCCCTTAATCTGGAAACTATGTCCGCTGGTCCTCGATTCCCCTATTCTGGGCAAGCGTGCGAATCTACCTATTCTAGGCAGCTCATTCATATCGACAGCTCTATAAGGTCACCCGTCATCCTCCTGCGCACCAAGGAATAGTGATCCAGCCTCCTCAACCTCTCCCTGTAGCTCGAACCCTCTAGTTCTGGCAATAATGTCGTAAATCTTCTCTCAGGCTTTTCAAGCTTGACAATATATTTCTTATAACATGGTGTCCAGAACTGAGCACAATATACTAAATGCATTGTCACCAACGTGTTATACAACTGCAACATAACCTCACAAATTCTATACACATACTTTATCGAATAGTTGGGATTTAGTTAAAGTAGATTTTAAAGAAAGCACCGAGTGTGAGAGCGGTGATTACTGAATCAGCCTTACGTCCCCATTAAAAACATATTGAGGGTGGTGATGTGAGACGGACACGAGACACACAAGGTCGACGCAGTGGCGCATGTAGTAGAGCTACTGAATAACAGTGCCATACTCTGGGTTCGATTTTGACCGTGTGCTATCTGTTTTGCGTTTGCAACTACTGTTTGCCTCCCCGTGACTTCCTCCAATTGCTTCGGTTTCGTCTCTCCTCCCGAAGACATTAGGCGTTGCAAGGTTACATGGATTCAATGATAACACCCATTGTGCGCCGAGAGTGGACGCGCGCGTGGTATAATAATGCCTTCATACATATTCATGTGTATGTTAATGAGTTGGTGTTCAATATAAATAGAGAATTTTGGGTAGTGAACCTCTCTCTCGTGATCCAGGCAACCTGCGAGTAATTAGTTATTCATTCTGGCGTCCGGAATATAACACAATTGGCGACGTGCATAGGATATAATTTGTAAACTCATCTTTTAAATACAGTGCAGGACTGTTGTGTAACATGCAGTATTGTTTAACATTTTCAACTGTACATACGTAGTTGGGTCGCAGTTGTTTGCGGGTCGGACACGATAGGCCGCAGATCCTTCTCCTTCTCCGCAGGGGACTGTAGTTTAAAACAGCAGCTGGACAAATCGTCGATAGTTTGTCAGTCTCTCTCTATGTTGTGTGTGCGTGGCAAGATGCTGCCCTTATCATTCTGTAAGATTTGTTTTTGTCGAGTTGCTCAAGTTGAATAGCCTTTGTACAGCTACGTTTTATGGGAATTGATACACCAGAACAGAGAGGAAATCAGTTTTTTTTAACGGACTTTTAAAAAAAAAGAGAATCACACGACGCAGCGTCCACGGGCAACATCGGAAACCTTGGCACTTTTGGCAAGTGTAGAGGGCCGTATAGCTCCTATATGGAGAGAGCAAACATGTTTTACACCCCAAACCATATATTGGAGATTAGTGGTGAAGGAGAGATAGTGACTGAAACAAATAAGGCAGTTTACGGACGCATGAAAGCGATTCAGCTCACGGAGATCGGGGCCAGTGATCACAATATCATTAGTTTCAATACAATTATGGAAAGGGTCATAAGGTGTCATTCAATCATGCATTCATGCATTCATTCATTCATTCATTCATTCGTTCATTCATTCATTCATTCATTCATTCATTCATTCATGCATAAAAATTGGAAAGAGCCATGGTTTTCAAGGGAAATTGGACCCCTGGATCGGAAAAAGAGCGAATTCTACAATAATTATAGGCAGCATGGAGTAAATTAGGTGCTTAGGTAAATTAGGTGCAGTATAAAGCAGAGGAAGTACTGACACTTTTGAAAAATATAGAAGTGGATAAGTCTCCAGGTCCGAACAGCATATTCCTTAGGACATTGGGGGAAGTTAGTGTAGAAATAGCAGGGGCTACGACAGAAATGTTTCAAATGTCATTTGAAACGGGAATAGCGCCGGAGGATTGGCGTACTGCGCATGTTGTTCCATTGTTTAAAAAGGGGTCTAACAGTAAACCTAGCAATTATAGACCTGTTAGTTTGACGTCAGTGGTGGGCAAATTAATGGAAAGGATACTTAGAGATAATTTATATAAGCACCTGGATAAACAGGGTCTGATTGGGAAGAGTCAACGTGAATTTGTGCCTGGATCGTCATGTTTGACTAATCTTCTTCAATGTTTTGAAGAGGTTACTCGGGAAATTGATGAGGGTAAAACAGTGGATGTTGTATATACGGACTTCAGTTAGGCCTTTGACAAGGTTCCTGACGGATGGTTGGTTAAGAAGGTTCAATTGTTGTGTATTAATGGTGGAGTAGCAAGATGGATTCAACAGTGGCTGAATGGGAGATGTCAGAGTGTAATGATAGATGGTTGTTTGTCAGGTTGGAGGCCAGTGACCAGGGAGGTGCCACGGGGATCTGTGTTGTGTCCACTGCTGTTTGTCATGTACATCAATGATCTGGATGATGGTGTGGTAAATTGGATTAGTAAGTATGCAGATGATACTCAGATAGGTGGTGTTGTGGATAGTCAAGTAGATTTTCAAAGTCTACAGAGAGATTTATGCCGGTTGGGAGAGTGGGCTAAAATGTGGCAGATGGAGTTTAATGCTGATAAGTGTGAGGTGCTACATCTTGGCAGGACAAATCAAAATAGGACGTACATGGTAAATGGTAGGGAATTGAAGAATGCAGTTGAACAGAGAGATCTGGGAATAACTGTGCACAGTTCCCTGAAAGTGGAAACTTATGTAGATAGGATGGTAAAGACAGCGTTTGGTGTGCTGGGCATTATAAATCAGAGCATTGATTATAGAAGTTGGGATGCAATGTTAAAATTCTACAAGGCATTGGTGATGCCAATTCTGGAGTATGATGTAGAATTTAGGTCGCCTAATTATAGGAAGGATGTAAAGAAAATAGAGAGAGTACAGAGGAGATTTACTAGAATGTTGCCTGGGTTTCAGCAACTAAGTTACAGAGAAAGGTTGAACAAGTTAGTGCTTTATTCATTCGAGCGCAGAAGGTTAAGGGGGGACTTGATAGATGTCTTTAAAATGATGAGAGGGATAGACAGAGTTGACGTGGATAAGCTTTTCACACTGAGAGTAGGGAAGATTCAAACAAGGGGACATGACTTGAGAATGACGGGACAGACGTTTAGGCGTAACATGAGGGAAACCTCTTTAATCAGAGAGTGGTAGCTGTGTGGAATGAGCTTCCAGTGAAGGTGGTGGAGGCAGGTTCGTTTTTATCATTTAAAAATAAATTGGATAGGGATTTGGACGGGAAAGGAATGGAGGGTTATGGTCTGAGTGCAGGTAGATGTAACTAGGCGAGAATACGTGTTCGGCACGGACTAGAGGGGTCGATACGGCCTGTTTCAGTGTTGTAATTGTTATATGGTTATTATTATATGGTCCTGAAGTGTGTGGCTCACTCGTGAATCTCCTTGCACCCCTATTGGCAAAAGACGTGCCATTCAATGACAATATAAAGAAGTTGGAGGAGCACTTCAACACAAAGCCTCCGGAAACAGCAGAACGCTATACATTTGGCACTAGAAACCAGAAGCAGAATGAGACAATCAATGAGTACATTGTTGACTTGAAAAACTTACGTTTACACTGAAACATTGGAACATTTCTTGGACGAGCACTACGCGACAGATTTGTTTGTGGCCTAATGGATGGAAGAATTCAGTCCAAACTGATGAACATTCCGGATCTCACATTCGAGAAAGAATACAAGATTGCTACCACAATAGAAATGGCATCAAATAATGCTCGCGAGTTTCGCCCACCACGAACTGCAGTGGCCGTTTACAGTCAAAAGGCAGTGCCTATGGTCAAACCAAGAGGCGCTAAACAAAAACCAAAGTATGGCGGGGGGCCAGGTTCAGCCAGTTGTTATCGTTGCAACGTTATTCACTCGTCCCAATTTTTTCAGTTCAAAATGGCCAAGTGCTATAACTGCCAGAAGAAAGGTCATATCGCCTCAGCATGTCGGGCCAAGCATAAAACATGAAACCAACAATCCGTGGGTATGAAGCAACAACGCCGGAGAGGAGTGCACAACTTGGAGGTGAACCTAGATGTAAATTAACTTGGGTTGTACATTTGCATGGATGTACATTAACTTGGGTTGTACATTTATGCAAACAGCATCGAAAAGTCTACCACCAGCCAAGGCAAGGACTTTCGAACGAAACTATTGATTAATAAACAGTTAATCGATATGTGTATTCACACAGACACCATTGTTTGAAAGTAAGGTCAAGCTGAGAACCTACTCGGGCGACGTTTTGCAGACATGTGGACAATTGAACTCTAAAGTTCAGCATAATGGTCAGTCAGTAACACTGCCCATCACAGTGGCCAGCTGCAGAAATAAACCAACCCTCCTTGGAAAGGATTGGCTGAGTAGAATAGAATTAGACTGGTAGAACATGTTCAACGTCAATTTGTCCAAATCACGTATTGAAAACGTCACAAGCAAACATGCACACATTTTTGCTGACAGCTACACGGGAATAACAGGGTACTCTGCACACATTCTACTTAGGAAAGATTTGAAACCTGTTTTATTGTCGACCAAGACCTGTACCATATGCACTAACGCAACAAGTGGAGGTAGAACGGAATGGAATACTCGTGAAGATAGACCAGGGTAACTGGGCAACGCCAACTGTAGCCGTACCCAAGGCAGAAAAAACTGTTCGACTATGTGATGAATACATAGTCACAATCAACCAAGCCGTTGATGACGAACAATATCCGTTACCAACCTCGCTAGATCTTTACGCAGAACTTAGCGGAACAAGAGTATTCACTAAACTGGATTTGTCTAACAGTTACGCCCAAATCAATGTCGGCAAGGAAAGTCAGCAGTACCTGACGATCAACACACATAAGGGCGTGTATTCATATACAAAGATGCTTATGGTGTGAAATATTCCCCAGCACATTTCCAGTCTGTGATGGACAAAATGGTACAAGACATTCCGCACTGCGTGTGCAACCAGGATGACCTACTGATATTCACAGAGGGCATGGTAGAACATCTGGAAATCCTTGAGCAATTTGTCAAACGACTGAACTGGCACAATGTCAAATTGCGACAAAGTAAATGCACGTTTGCGCAGTCAGAGTTTGTCTACCTTGGACTCAAATGAGATGACAACAGACTTCGCGCCTTGAAGGCGAAAGTTGAAGCAATAGTTAATGCTTCTAAACCCAACAATTAGCTACTATCGTTCCTTGGGATGGTGCAGTTCTATGCACTATTCCTTCCAGGTTTAATACCTGTGCTAAAGCCACTAAGTCATCTGCTTCAAAAATATGTGAAATTGTCGTGGGGAAAGGAACAGCAACGTGGATTTGACATCTGCAAGGAAAACTTGACAAGTGACAAACTTCTTGTTCACTACGATGCGACACGCGAGATGAACCTTGTTGTGATGCTTCAAGTTATGGTGTTGGTGCTGTGATCTCCCGCATAATGAATGACGGGAAGGAAAAACCTATTTGTTTTGCATCTCGCACCCTATCACCGAGTGAACGCAATTATACACAAATTGAAAGGGAAGCACGCTGCATCGTGATCAGAATCAAGAAATCCCATCACTTTGTTCTCGGCAGACCATTCATTCAAGTGATTGATCACAAGCCACTACTAGTGATACTTGGTACCAAGTCAGCTATAGCTTCGATGGCGGCATCAAGGATGCAGCGCCGGGTAATTTTGCTGTCTCAGTATGACTACAAGGTTGAGTACAGTAGCTCCAAGTGCAACGCAGCTGCAGATGTGTTGTCCCGCTCGCCACATGAGAACTCTGACGTGGGAAGTGAGAACTCTATCTACACACTGCAAGTTGTAGATGAAGGCTTTCCAGTGCCTGCATCATAAATTGCAGCAGAAACAAAACAAATACAATGTGCTGAAGTGGGTCGATGAACAGACATTGAACAGATGGACCGAAATCGATAGTGGATAGAACTCAGTTCTGAACTCAGAGGTGAAGCCTTTCTGTAATGGACTCCATGAATTATCATGTGAGCAGAAATACATTAAGTGCGGTTACAGAGTGGTTGTACCAGAGTCTTTGAGAAACAAATTTAGGAACGAACTTTATGACGAACATCCTGGCATTGTAAGCATTAAGTATTTTGCCAGAAGTTATATGCATTGGCCTGGTATTGTCAGTGACATCGAGTCACTGGTGACCCAATGTAGCGTCTGCCATAATTGCCGGAGTAAACCTCCAAAAACACCACTGCAACCCTGCTCATGGTCAAGTCGATTTTTCAGTGAGTTAATGTAGATTTTAGTGAAAAGGGTAATTACACTTTCTGGTATTAGTAGATAGTCATTCCAAATGGTTTGAGGTTAAGCATATGGGGTCAAGCACTACTGCTGAGCGTACCATAGATGAGTTGATATGCATTTTTACATGCCATGGTTTACCGTAAGAACTTGTTTCTGCTAACGGGCGGTTCAGACCGTTTTAAAGAGTTCATACAGCTGGACAAAAACACACAATTGTCCCCGCATACCATCCAGCTTCCGACGGGGCGGAGAAAAGGTATGTTAGAGTTGTCAAAGATGCTTTCAGGAAACAGGTTATGCAGGGTAGTTCAAAGTTCAGCATGAGACATCGTTTGGCTAGTTTCTTGCTGAAGTACAGAACCACATTAAACACACCAACCGGTTACTCACCTGCAGAACTGTTGGTGAAGAGAAGGCTAACAATACGCCTAAGTCTTGTTCAACACAATTTGACCTTGAGAGTTGAGCAAAAACAGTTAAATCAAAAACGCCATTTTGACGCCGACAAAAAGAAGAGGTACTTTAACCCAGATGCGCAGGTTCGTGTTCTCAGTTTTCCCAACCTGTCCTGTCGAGAAATATGGGCTGTTGGGAAAATAGTGCGATTGTGTGGAACAAAAAGATAGTTAGTTGAAGTTGTGGATAGGTACAAAAGTGTTCATGTTGATCAAATCATTCTAGCCAAAGATGAAACATAAAATTAGCAGGAAGTGTAATCCCTGAGTATTTATCTGAAAGTGAGTTGGAAGAGACCACTGTGATTGAAACACAAAGTTCAGTTATTACAGACAAAGAAACGGACCTCTCTGATCAAAGTCAGGGTACTAAAACAGAGCCAAACAAGCCTGCAGTTGAGTCAACACCTAAAGCTGTTACACCTGTTACTGTTAGACGATCAGGCAGGATCCGTAAACCAGTAGTCAGACGAGGTTTGTAAGTTAAGTAACTCAATGTCTATGTAAAGCGAAAATGTGTAAATATGTAAAATACATATATTATGTTTATCATTTAATATTTCATTAATACTGGGTTAAATCAAGTATCACAACAACAAACTTGTAACTGTGTACTTAGATGTTATGCTTAAAAAAAGAGAGCAGTGTAATGTATCCATGCATATTCATGTATATGTCCATGAGTGGTGTTAAAATAGAGAGAGTGCAGAGGAGATTTACTAGAATGTTGCCTGGGTTTCAGCAACTAAGTTACAGAGAAATGTTGAACAAGTTAGGGCTTTATTCTTTGGAGCGCAGAGGTTAACGAGGGACTTGATAAAGGTCTTTAAAATGATGAGAGGGATAGACAGAGTTGACGTGGACACGCTTTTCCCACTGAGAGGAGGGAAGATGCAAACAAGGGGACATGACATGAGAATTAAGGGACAGAAGTTTAGGGGTAACATGAGAGGGAACTTCTTTACTCAGATAGTGGTAGCTGTGTGGAATAAGCTTCCAGTGAAGGTGGTGGAGGCAGGTTCGTTTTTATCATTTAAAAATGAATTGGATAGTTATATGGACGAGAAAGGAATGGAGGGTTATTGTCTGAGCGCAGGTATATGGGACGGGTTGAATACGTGTTCGTCACGGACTAGAAGGGTCGAGCTGGCCTGTTTCCGTGTTGTAATTGTTATATGGTTATATGATTATATGGTATATAAGCAGGGCATGTTGGGTAATTAAAATCTATCTCGAGATCCAGTCAGCCTGCATGTAATTTGTTATTCAATCTGCCGATCGGAATATAAGGATGGACAGTACAGATTTAGATTGATATGGACATCACGCGGGTAGGTGGGACGAGTATAGCGATAAGATGTTGGCCGTTGTGGGCAGATTGGGCCGAATAGCCTATTTCCACGCTGTCTATATGCCTGTCGGCCACTACAGGCTACGACTTAAGGAATAATCTCGTAAGTCAGTCAGTGTTAAAATTGATTTCAAGATTTTCATGGTGATCACGTAAACGTTAACAATATAGTAAACAAATATATGATTCTCGATGTAGGAGTTGCCATTGTTGAGGCAAGGTAATTCAGCGAACGGGCATTTAAAGAACCGCTGATGATGGAGCTGTGAACGTCTCAAAGCTTACATATCACAACGAACGCACACTTGAATGTGGCTCTTGTCACTAATGTGGGAATAGTTGCATGCACAAATATAGAAGGCGAAAGCAAACGCAAAAAGCAGAGGGTTCGTTATAGCGTTCCATATAGATATTTAAGATTTGATTTAACTTTGTCAGCTAAAGCCCAATCGGCTGAGGATGGGAGATGAGCGGTTTGCAGAAATCACGATGGCGGGTGAACACTTGTGCGGTGAATATTTGTTTTCTCCGAAGTTGCCGAACAATTGTTCAGCGTTGTGGAGCATGACTTAAAAAAACCACGTGGTACTTCCTTCACAATATTATGCAACACTAGGTTTGCTCATGGCCTGTAATCAAATTGAATTAATGACGCACAACCGCCCCGCAGGGACATCTCCTTTCCTTCAAATAAGGTAACATTTTCCATTGAACTATTCCATAATCAAATAAGGTATTCGCCTAGATGTCATTAGAGGATAAGCGGTGACAAGGAGATGGACGAATATGAGACTGTTAGAGTCATATATGAGATCGAAAAGATATACTACCCGATCCTGGCTATTCTCGGTGTTCCCGGTAAGTGAGGAGTGTTGTCGTTTACGCTGTGAATATTTGAAAATCTGGCTGTATGTCTCTCGAAATTCCCTCTTTTAATTTCAAGTTCTGTAATTGCACTCTGCCGAGGAATTATTGAGGCGCGAGCGATTCTTGCTGTGGCAGTCACTTTGAACATCGCATTGTACAGAATTAAACGGTGAGATCAGCAACTTCTCGGTGTTTGCATTGGTTAATATAGAGCACAGTCACGCTGGGTTGCATCCATTATGTCCCATGGTCCAGTTCCAGCTGAAATAATGAAACATACAAAGTCACAGTGGATGGTGGAAAGGATAAATGTTATAGGAAACCCATCAGTAAGTGGGGCAGCAGCTGTGCCGGTCAATGTTTCAATTCAGTGCACTTTCACTGGGTGATTTCCAGGCTTACATCATTACAGCAGTATCAGGTGAATTACGGAGAGCGAATAAAACTGCAGATTCAATGTGAATGATTAAACATCTCGAACCTAATCATGTTTCTGTAAAAATCATCCCAGCCTCCTCGGTTCATCATCTGCCATTCTCTGTGTTTACCGTGGAATTAAAATCTGCGTTCCAGATATAATGTCATGTTTGCCGATTAGTTTGTTTGAGTGATTTCCAAAACTTCATTTGAAAAGAAAGTTCCTCCGCACAGTGTTACTGTGGGATGTACTTCACGGTGTGAGGAGAACGGACTCTGTTTCCTCCCTATATGATCTCTGTGTAACAGAAAGTTCCACCGCACCGTGATATTGTGGGATGTATTTCACAGTGTGAGGAGAGCGGGTTTTGTTTCCTCTCTGTATGATCTCTGTGGAACTTGGCAAGTGTGCAATCATTTGACATCGCACTACCCCCTCCTCAATTGCAGCTCTACTCTCAGCTCAAAGATACCATACATCACACATTTCTTCAGATAACTTAATTAGGCATTATCTGGGTGAATTGCATCATGGAAGTTAATCGATACTTACCAACTGCATTGTGAACGCCAATCTGATCCACGACAATGTAATGTTAGGTTGCTGTCTGATACTGAACCACATGTCTGGGTTGATCTACACGCATTCATATCACATAAACAGACCGCGTTGTTGCTATGGATGTCTATATTACTCAGTCCATTACCCATATTGTATTATTAACTTTATTCGTTGAGACCCATAATATTATTCTTTGCTTCCGTAATCACAGATGTAATGTTGAAATAGCTGATGATCTTCATCCAAGTAAACTGTGTTTGTTCACGGCGTTTAACTCATGTAACCCACATAATGCGGAGATTGCAATCACCTTGGTCATGACATATGATCTTTGTTTTTGCATCACAGTGAACCTGGTAACAATTGTGATCCTGCGTCGAGGAAAGTGTGGTCTCTCCTGCTGTGTGACCCGCTACCTGGTGGCCATGGCAGCGGCGGATCTACTGGTCATTATCTTTGATGTGATATTGAGACAGATTCCGATTGCTCATTATCTAATATTGATGAAGTCCATCTACCTGTGTAATATCCACGCCGTCTTGCTTTACGCAGTGACCGACTGTTCTGTGTGGTTCACCGTCTCCTTCACCTTTGACCGATTTGTTGCCATTTGTAGCCAAAAGCTGAAGCATAGATATTGCACCGAGAAGACGGCGACTGTGGTTCTGGGCACGGTGAGTGCACTCAGCAGTTAAAAAATGTTTTCTGGTATTTTATGTACACAGCTTCGTACAGAATGGCGAATACTCCCTGGTTTTGTTACGTGGAAGTACGTGTTACGGTTTCACTAACCTGGACATCAATTGAGTTTCTTCATTACCTTCTCACCCCCGGTGTCCCGTTTTTATTGATTCTGCTTCTCAATGCTTTAACAGTTAGACACATTGTGGTCGCCGGCAGAGCCCGCAGGAGACTCCGGGTCCAGAAAAATGCGAAGACCTCCAGTGATCCCGAAATAGTGAATCGAAGGAAATCCGTGATATTGTTGTTATTTATATCCGGAAATTTCATACTGTTATGGTCGATATTTTCATTATATGTAATAAGTAGACGTGTGTGTTATTTTGGACTTTGTGTCCTTTACCTTCCTTACTTTGTAACGAAAATAGGGTTTATGCTTCAATTACTGAGCAGTTGCACAAACACGTGCATATATGCGGTGACACAGACGATGTTTAGAAAACAATTGTTGACTGTGTTAACTTATCCCCTTGATCGACTGATAAGATTCATTAAACACTGAAAAATTGTGAAAAGCAGAGCATTTAAAGCATAATGATCAAACATTAGAATTCGTCCTAATGCAATGCATTACACAAACAAGTTCGGCGGCCATTGTGACCCGCGCTAAGCATCAACAATCTACTTACACTTATCTCCCATTAATTATATCCTCCATACATTGGACGCAAAGTGCACAAGCTAGCAGGCGGGGTTAGGACTGAACCCGGGCCAATAGCGTCATGAGGCAGACGCCCTAATAGCTGCGATACTCTTCTCCGATGTTCCCGCTTATTTTACCGCGCTGTATCCAACAGTATCTTCGTTGCAAATACGGGGCATTTAGTTGGATACTACTCATCCCATGTTTTCACTCTTGTCGTATCTAGCTATGCCCTTATTAATGTATCATCCCAGGTAAAGTAGATTAAATAGTTACAACACTGCTCGGTGGGTACCCCGACTCAGACAATTCCTGTGCCGTCAATACACTATTTTCCTTGGCTCCAAGGTTAATTTCGCATGAAATATCAGTTTTTCGGTAAGCGACCAGAGGAACCGGCAAATTCACAGAGCATCCAAACGACACGTTTACTAAATATACACTGGGCTCCCCGGCTCATTTCCGCCGATGATTTAGTCAGTGATCGTGGTTTCCATTTAATAAAAAACGAGGACGGGTGCGGCAGCATCTATGGACGGTGGAAAATAGGCAATGTTTCGGGCCGAAACCCTTTATCAGTTCGAAGAATGGTTTAGGCCCGTAACGTTGCTTATTTCCTTTGCTCCATAGATGCTGCCTCACCCGCTGAGTTTCTCCTACATTTTTGTCTACTTTCGATGTTCGTGCATCTGCAGTTCCTTCTTAAACAATGATCTAAAGACAATCCTTTGGGGAGGTGATGGACGGTCAGTTCGAACATTGGCTTTCTGATAGGGACAGACAAGACAGTTTGGAAATAACCTGTGCTCAATTGTCCATTAGTGAACCGTGATTAAAACCACATCGTTGGTAAAAGTGTCCCATCGAATACACGCACCGGAGAATAACCCACCCCGGATCTTGGATGTAAAGGTGACGTCGCAAATAATTGAAGTCATAAAAAACTTGGGCAAGTTTGTAATATATTTAACCCAAAATCTTATATATTATGAGAGTTAAAGCAAAAGTGTTTAATTGTAATGTGTGCCATTTCATAATTATCAAATCCTGCACAAACGGTAAGTTTTGTGAATGTGTGTAAAATGTGGGTCATCACAGAGAGTTATCAGTATACGCTGTAAATTATATGAAGTTCAATGCATGTTTGTGAAAACGTGCGACATTCTTCGAGATTGTCTCACTGTGATCTTCTCATTTGAGCCATAGTTATGAGTGACAATGGACAATAGACCACAAGTACAGGGGAGGCCATTCGGCCCTTCGATTAAGCACGGCCATTCAATGTGATCCCTGAACAGTACCCCGTTCCCGTCTTATCACCATATCCTCCGACCGCTATCTTTAAGAGCTCTATCTAGCTCTCTATTTCAAAAGATGAAAACTGACTGCAAACGATTTATAGATATGTGAAGTGAAAAAGATTAGTTAAATCAAATGTAGTTCCCTTGCAGTTAGATACAGGTGAATTTATCATGGTGACAATGACATGGCAGACTAATTGAATAACTACTTGGTTCTGTCTTAACTAAGGAAGACATAAGTAATCTGCCGGAAATAGCAGTGGACCGGGGGTCAAATGAGATGGAGGAAATGTGTGAAATCCAGGTTAGTCGGGAAGTGGTGTTAGGTAAATTGAATGGATTAAATCAAGGAGACTAAAGAACGTCCACCTGTCTCCTCAGATTCTGGTGAACTTCTACCGGTGCACCATCGAGAGCATCCTTACCAACTGTATCACGGTATGGTGTGGCGACTGCTCTGTCTCCGACCGGAAAGCACTGCAGAGGGTGGTGAAAATTGCCCAACGCAGCACCGGTTCCTCACTCCCCTCCATTGAGTCTGTCCAAAGCAAACGTTGTGTGCGAAGGACGCTCAGCATCGCTAAGGACTACTTTCACCCCAATCAGAGACTGTTTTCACTCCTACCATCCTGGAGACGCTACAAGTCTCTCCGTTGCCGGACCAGCAGGTCCAGGAACAGCGTCTTCCCAACGGCTGTTACACTACTCAACACTGTACCTCGGTGATTGGCAATCACCCCCACCCCCACCCTTCCCCCCGGACACACCTTCCGCCAGGAAAAAAATACTATAACTGTTTGCACGTAAATAGATTTATTTATTGCTCATATTTATGTCGCTCTTCTAGGGAGATGCTAACTGCAATTCGTTGTCAATGTATTGTACACTGCACAAGGAAAATAAAGTTCAATCTGAATCTGAATCTGAACCTAAATGCCGATAAATACCCAGGGCCAGATAGGCTGCGTCCCAGAGTACAAAAGGAAGTAGCCCCATAAATAGTGGAAGCATTACTCATAATCTTTCAAAAATCTTTAGATTCTGGAGCAGTTCCTGAGGATTGTAAGGTAGGTAATTTAACCCGGCTTTTTTTTAAAGGGAGGGAGATAGAAAACAGGGAATTACAGACCAGTTAGTCTAACATCGGCAGTGGGGAAACTGCTAGAGTCAGTTATTAAAGATGGGAAAGCAGCACATTTGGAAAGTGGTTAAATTATGGGACAAAGTCAGCATCGGCCTATGAAAGCTAAATCAAGTCTGACGAATCGTGTAGAATATTTCTAGTAAATTGGATTAGGGAGAACCATTGGATGTGTTATGTCCATAATTTCAGAAGGCTTTCGATAAGGTCCCACATAAGAGATTAGTATACAAGCATAAAGCACACGGTATTGGGGGTTCAGTTTTGATGTGGATAGAGAACTGGCTGGCAAACAGGAAGCAAAGCGTAGGAGTAAACTGGTCCGTTTCAGAATGGCAGGCAGTGACTAGTGGGGTACCGCAAGGCTCAGTGCTGGGACCCCAGCTGTTTACAATATGTATTAATTATTTGGATGAGGGAATTGAATGCAACATCTCCAAGTTTACGGATGACACGGAGCTGGAGCGCAGTGTTAGCTGTGTGGAGGATGCTGGGAGGCTGCAAGGTGACTTGGATAGACTGGATGAGTGGGCAAATGTTTGGCAGATGCAGTATACTGTGGACAATTGTGAGGTTATCCACTTTGGCGGCAAAAACAGGAAAGTAGACTATTATCTGAATGGTTGCCGATTAGGAAAAAGGGAGATGCAACGAGATCGGGGGATATGGTACACCAGTCATTGAATGTAGGCATGCAGGTGCAGCATGCAGTGAAGAAAGCGAAAGGTATGTTAGCATTTATAGCAAAAAGATTTGAGAGTAGGAGCAGCGAGGTTCTCAGCAATTGTACAGGGCCTTGGTGAGACCACAGCTGGTGTTTTGTGTACAGTTTTGGTCTCCGAATCTGAGGAAATACATTCTTGCCATAGAGGGAGTACAGAGAAGGTTCATTAGACTGATTCGTGGGATGGCAGGACTTTCATATGAAGATAGACTGAAAAGACTCGGCTTGCACTCGCTAACATTTAGAAGATTGAATGCAACCTGCCTCCGCAGCCCTCTGTAGCAGATAATTCCACAGACTCACAACTCTCTGTGAGAAAAAAGTAATTATTCGTTTCCGTTCTAAATGGCTTATACATTCTTAAACTGTGGACCCTGGTTCTGGACTCCCCCCAAATCGGCAACATGTTTCGATGCTTGTCCAACCCTTTAACAATCTTATGTTTCAATGACATTTTCTCCCACCCCACATTTCCCTCTCATACTTCTAAACTCCAGAGTGTATAAGCCCAGCTGCTCCATTATCTCAGCATATGACAGTCCCACCATTCCAGGAATTAACCTGGTGAACCTACGCTGCAGTCCCTCAATAGCAAGAATGTCCTTCCTCAAATTAGGGGACCAAAACTGCATACAACATTCCAGGTGTCGTCTCACTAGGATTCTGTGCATCCGCAGAAGGACCTCTTTGCTCCTATATTAATTTCCTATTGGTAAAAAGGCCAACCTGCCATTCCTTTTCTTCACTGCCTGCTGTACCTGCATGCTTACTTTCATAGACTTATGAACAAGGACCGCCCAGATTCCGTTGTACTTCCCCTTTTTCCCAACTTGACGCCATTTAGATAGTAATCTGCCTTCCGGTTTTTGCTACCAAAGTGGATAACCTTACATTTATCCACATTAAACTGCATCTGTCATGCATCTGCCCACTCCGCCAACCTGTCCAAGTCACCCTGCATTCTCATAGCATCCTCCTCACAGTTCACGCTGCCTCCCAGCTTTGTGTCATCTGCAAATTTGCTAATGTTACTTTGAGTCCCTTCAACCAAATCATTGATACATATTGTAAATAGCTGCGGTCCCAGCACCCAGCCTTGCGGAACCCCAATAGTCACTGCCTGCCATCCTGAAAGGGATCTATTAATCCCCACTCTTTGTGTCCTGTCTACCAACCAATCCTCATTCCATGTTGCACTCTACCCCAATACCATGTGCCCTAATTCTGCCCACTTCGTATGTGGGACCTTATCAAATGCTTTCCGAAAGTCCAGGTGCAGTACATCCACGGGCTCTCCCTTGTCCATTTTCATAGTTACATCTTTAAAACATTCAGAAGATTAGTCAAACATTTAGTGTTTAAGAAGGAACTGAAGATGCCGGAAAATCGAAGGTACACAAAAATCATGGAGAAACTCAGCGGGCGCAGCAGCATCTATTGAGATTAGGAGATAGGCAAGGTTTCGGGCCGAAACCCAACTTCAGACAAGCAGATTAGTCAAGCATGATTCCCCCTTCATAAATCCATGCTGACTCGGACCGATCCTGTTACTCTATCCAAATGTGCGGCTATTTCATCTTTTGTAATTGACTCCAGCATCTTCCCCACCACTCATATCAGGCTAACTGGTCTATAATTCCCAGTTTTCACTCTCCCGCCTTTCTTAAAAGTGGGATAACATTAGCTACCCTCCCACAGGAATTGATCCTGAGTCTATGGAACATTGGAAAATTATCACCAATGGCATCCACGATTTCTAGAGCCCCTGCCTTACGTACTCTGGGATGCAGACCACCAGGCCCCTGGGGATTTATCAGCTCTCAGTCCCATCAGTCTATCCAACACCATTCCCTGCCTAATGTGGATTTCCTTTAGTTCCTCTGTCATCCCACATCCTCTGGCCACTACTATGTCATCAAGATTGTTTGTGTCCTCCTTAGTGAAG
Organism: Leucoraja ocellata; assembly: GCA_036785375.1. NCBI lineage: Eukaryota > Metazoa > Chordata > Chondrichthyes > Rajiformes > Rajidae > Leucoraja > Leucoraja ocellata. The sequence continues at coordinate 868,934 of JAWMAR010000332.1, forward strand.
ACAGATCCAAAGTACCTGTTCAAATCATCTGCCATTGTTTTGTTCCCCATAATAAATTCATCTTTTTCGGTCTTCAAGTGTCCAAATTTTGTCTTAACTATGTTTTTCCTCTTCACATACCTAAAGAAGCTATTACTATCCTGCTTTATAGTCTTGGCTAGCTTACCTTCGTACCTCATCTTTCTCACTGTATTGTCTTTTTGTTTTATTCTGTTGTTCTTTAAACATTAACCAATCCCCTTGATTCCCCGCTCATCGTTGCAACATTGCACTTCTTCGTATTAATTGTTATACTGTCCCTGATGTCCCTTGTCAGCCATGGTCGCCACTTACTCCCCTTGTAATCTTTCTTCCTCCTAGTAATGAACTGATCCTGCACCTTCTGTATTATTCCGCGAAATACCTGCCATTGTCGTTCCACTGTCGTCCCTGCTCGTGTATCTTTCCAGTCAACTGTAGCCGGCTCTTCCCTCATGCCCCCATCGTTCCCTTAATTCAACTGTAACACTGACACATCCGACCTACCCTTCTCCGTCTCCAATTGTAGATTAAACCTGACCATGTTACGGTCACTATTTCCTAATCGCTCATTAACCACGAAGTCCTTTATCAAATCCGTTGCATTACATAACACTAAAATACACCAGAATTGCCTGCTCCTTGGTCGGCTCCAATACACGTTCTTCTGAGAATCCATCACGAAGGCACTACAAAGTCATGGGATCCAGTAACAATCAGATTGCCCCAGTCTACCTGCATGTTGAAATCGCCCATAACAACCACAGCATTACTTTAGCTACATGCCAATTTTAGCTCAATTCAATTTGCTTCCTTTGTCCAGGCTTACTGTTTGCGGGCCTGAAGATTAGTCCCACTGGGTTTTTTTTTACTCTTACAATGCCTTAGTTCTATTCATACTGATTCCACAACTGTTTCAATGACAGTGGAATGACTGCATTTCATTCCTCACCAACAGAGCAACCCCAACCCCTCTGCCCACCTGTCTGTCTTTTCGATTGGTGGTATTGGCGATTGGCTCCCTGCTCCAACCCATCAACCATACATTACATCTCCTCTCTCCCTGCTCCTGTGCTCACCAGCTCGAGGTACTGGAAGCAATCCAGAGATAATCAACCTGGAAGTCCGGCATTTCAGTCTTCTTCCCAATACTCTGATCTCATGTTGGAGAACTTATTTCCTCTTCTTGCCGATCTTGTTTGTGCTTATATGCACAGCTCCTACCGGCTGTTCACCTTCTCTCTCGAGACGTTCAGAATTCGGCTCGTGGCATCCTGAACCCTGCATCTGAGAGGCAACAGACCATCCTCACATCTTGTCTGCCGCCACGGGAATCTCCAGTCCGCTCCTCGGACAATCGAGTCACCCATCATAGGGGCACTGCCCGACGTCGGTCTCGCGGTCCAGTCCCATCTCCAGGATGGGAGCTACCGACGTGTCCAAATAAAGTGTTGGAGGAGAAGGGTGGAGAGAATGTATAATGGGGAGAGTGCCTCTGGTAATTATGTTTAAACCCCGCTCTCCCCCCCCCCTTCTGTCCCCCTCTCTTTCTACTCTCTCCATCTCCTCTCCCGCTCCACCCCTCCATCTCATCTCTCTCCCCTCTCTCTCTCTCCCGCTTTCTATCGGCGAGAGTGAGAGAGAGAGAGAGCGAGAGAGAGAGAGAGTGAGAGAGAGTGAGAGAGAGGGTGAGAGGGAGAAGGGGGAGAAAAGTGAGGAGGGAGGGGAAAGTGAGGGGGGGGAGAGAGAGAGAGAGAGAGAGAGAGAGAGAGAGAGAGAGAGAGAGAGATAGATAGATAGATAGAGAGAGAGAGAGAGAGAGAGAGAGAAGAGAGAGAGAGAGAGAGAGAGAGAGAGAGAGAGAGAGAGAGAGAGAGAGAGAGAGAGAGAGAGATGAGAGAGAGAGAGAGAGAGAGAGAGAGAGAGAGAGAGAGAGAGAGAGAGAGAGAGAGAGAGAGAGAGCGAATCAGAATCAGAATCAGAATCAAAATCACACTTTATTCGCCAAGTATGTTTTGCAACATACCAGGAATTTATTTGGCCCGGTCAGTCATACAATTAAAAGCAACCTATCGCTCAACACACATTTTACATGAACATCCACCACAGTGATTCTTGTTCCTCATTGTCATGGAAGGCGAATTCATGTTCAAGTCCTTCATTTTGTTCTTCCTGGGTCGGGGTCTCGAGCCTTCCGTTGACAGGACGATCTTGACTCCCGTAGCTGGCGGAGATCGGGCCATCCGCGTCGAGGTGATCATGTTCCTGCATCGGGGGGTGTCGGTTCCCCGCGCCAGGCGACCGAACCACGCGTCGAGGCTGGTAGGGGCTGGTCGTGCCTTCCGCGGCGTTGGAGCTCCCGACTCTGCCTCACCCGGGACAATCCTCACCTCTTGCCGCATCCTATCAAGCTTCACAAACCGTGCGTTAACCTCCGTATTTATCGTCAGCTGCAACGAGATCCGGTACTCGATCTTTTCCACATGATTCAATCTCTATTATTCTCACTTCTGCCCATCCCTCTCAAGCCACCCCTTCTCTGACTGCTAATACATTTCACTTCCACCGTGGGAGATGCTATACTTCCTCCCTCACCGTCGTCCAGTGACGTCAGCAGACAATCCGGCTAGATAATAATTCTCATGCCCATTCTCCCACCTCATCCTCTACATTTTGTTCTCGCGATGTGACCCCTTCTACGTCGGCGAGACCAAATGGCGATTAGATGGCCACTGGTGAGGGCTTCAATCTAACTTCTCACATTCACACACATCTGGGCCATTGTCAGTCGTCTTTCTAACGAGGATAAGACCCAACGCATACTGTCCGAAAAAATACCGTACATTCTGCTTGAGTAACCTACAGCCCAAGATTCCGATTTCAGGTAAACCTTGCCTTCTATGGTACAATGTCTTCACCTATTTTGATTCACCGATTGTCATACCATTTGCCTATACATATAACCCGCTTTATTATACCTATAATCCGCACAATACATTTTCGCCCACCCCCCCCCTTCCTGTTTTATCCACCACTCAGCCGTACATCGATCCACAGAGGACGCAGTCTCAACAACACTGTACCTCGTACTGTCACACCTGATCGGAAAAATACTTATGCCAGGATCCTCTTCATAGACTTCAGCTCTGCGTTTAACACAATCATTCCGCAGCAGCTGGTGGAGAAGTTTGAGCTATTGGGGGTTGATGCTGGCACATGTAACTGGGTCTGAACTTTCTATCACAACGGCAGCAGACAGTCAGGGTGGGCAGTAGGACATCAAAACCATAGCCGTGAGCACTGGCTCACCACAAGGCTGTGTCCTAAGCCCCCTGCTGTTTAGTCTGTTGACACACGACTGTACTGCTAGACTGAACAACAACTTCATCAACAAGTTCGCTGATGACACAGCAGTAGTGGGTCTCATCAGTGACAATGATGAATCGGCGTACAGGATGGAGGTGGAGCTGCTCACAGGTTGGTGCAAATCCCACAACCTTATTCTTAACGTGGGAAAACTAAGGAGATGGTGGTTGACTTCAGGAGGGCGGGGAAACAACACCATACACCTCTGCACATCGACGGAGCTGATGTGGAAAAGGGTCAGCAGCGTGAAGTTCCTAGGACTACATCTGTCTGATGACCTGACGGTCCACGGCCAACACCACAGCTCTGGTCAAGAAGAGCCCAGCAGCGACTACACCTCTCCGAAGACTACGAAAAGCAGGTCTCCCCACTACACACCTACGGACTTTTTATAAGGGGGGGACTGTCGAGAGCACATTGACCTACGGCATCACTTCCTGGTTCGGGAGCTGCAAGGCGTACGAACGGCACCACCAACTAGACAGGATAGTGAAGACCGCCAGCAGGATTATTGGTGCTCCACTCCCCTTCCTGCTGGACATATACAGGAAGAGATGTATCAGCAAAGCCATCTCCATCATCAAAGACCCCTACCACCCATCGCATGACATTTTCCCCCATCCTGCCATCTGGGAAGAGGTACAGGAGCATTAGCTGCAAAACCAGCAGGATGCTCCTCAGCTTCTTCCCACAGGCTATAAGACTGCTAAATGGACTTTGCCCCATGCCAAGTATCGCGCACCAACCACCAACCTGGACACACTGCAGCAGAGTCACTGTTGTGCCGCTGCCGATCGGAACGCCTGTTGAATGTTTAGTAGAGTGTTAAATTTGTTCATGATACATGTATTTTTATTTTCTATTTATTTTTAATGCACACTGAATGGACACTGGTTGAGCAACGTTTTTTTGTTTCCTCTGGGTATGTGAATACTCAGGAAATGACAATAAAGATATACAATACAATACAATACAATACAATATTCAGAAATTTTTACAAAAAGCCGTTGACGAAACATGACTTGTTTGCAGAAATTTTTTTACAAACTGCAAATATTTAATTTGAGCCCGCGGGAGCAATTTAATTTGTTATTGTTACTAAATACCATTTTTGTTTCTCGAAAAAACAGATGCATTGGTTGGTTACGATAACACACTTCCTCCCTGAAGAACTTCGGCATTGAGAGAAATAAAACTGTTACACGGTTTGAAATCCCACAGCTTTGGAAGTCTTCACGTAGTCACTCATGTGACTCCGAAGTAAAATAGTAAGATTAAACGAGAACTTATCAGTTTGAAGTTTGATCTGTTTTTTATGAGTAGTTACGATGAGGGATTACGTGTTCTCCGCTCCCCCCACCCTCATAATATGGGTCAAACTGATAACTGATGTCTGCTTTTCTTTACTATGTTTACTTCAATAACTGTGTCTATCTGTGATTCCACACCTCTGCTTGGAAGTATGACGCGCCTGCGCACTGAGCGGGTTCTTCACGTAATCCCCCATCGTAACTTCTCATAAACTACAGATCAAACTTCAAACTGGTAAGTTCTCGTTTAATCTTACTATTTTAAGGGATTGGTATGCACGATACGTCTTTGAATTAAACCACTGTTGTAATAAGATTAATAACTAAGTTGTGCTTACTTCCAGAAGGCGAAAATGGAGATGGAAGAGCCAGAAGAATTGTGATTGCAGATTTAAAGTGGCATGCTATTGTTTTCCACGTTAGTATAGTGGTTTAGTATCCCCGCCTGTCACGCAGGAGACCGGGGTTTGGTTTTGCTGACGTGGAGCTACAGGGTTTTATTCCCTGACCTTTTGATTTTGATGTATGTTAAGCCTTTACGGCCATTTTTTTAATGTTTTATTGGTAATTGCCTCACGATGTATTCGGAACAATTAGGGACCCGTATGTAGTGGCCATTTGGCCTGTTTTGCATATCATTGTGGATGGCATGTGCCTTTAAATTTTAGACTGCCCGTTATAATGTGGGTGGGATTGATGACGTGTCTTTGGGCGTGTTTGCAGCTTAACTGCTTGCGCAGAAGTTTAGTTTTTAGATTAGTTTTGGAGAGAAGATGGAGAAGGTTAATCCTTCGACCATGTCGAGCCACATGTCGAGCCACATGTCGAGCATGCCAAGGCAAGTTATTGTTATGGAGACACGAGGAGCTTTCTAATATCTGAAGTGATGAGCTGGTGTTCGAAGAAGATTGCCGTAACAAGTCGGAAAACCTTGGATGTATCTTACTGTTTTTTATCTACCACCAAAATGGATAACCTCACATTTATCCACATTATACTGCATCTGCCAAACATTTTCCCACTCACCCAGCCTATCCAAGTCACCTTGCAGTCTCCTAACATCCTCCTCACAGCTAAACACTGCCCCCCAGCTTAGTGTCATCCGCAAACTTTGAGATATTGCCTTCAATTCCCTCATCCAGATCATTAATATATATTGTAAATAGCTGGGGTCCCAGCACTGAGCCTTTGCGATACCCCACTAGTCACTGCTGTTTGCCAGTCAGTTCTCTATCCACATCAATACTGAACCCCCAATGCAGTTTACTTTAAGTTTGTATACCAATCTCTATAGTGGGACCTTGCCGAAAGCCTTCTGGAAGTCCAGATACACCACATCCACTGGTTCTCCCCTATCCACGCTACTAGTTACACCCTCGAAAAATTCTATAAGATTCGTCAGACATGATTTACCTTTCGTAAATCCATGCTGACTTTGTCCAATGATTTCACCACTTTCCAAATGTGCTGCTATCCCATCCTTAATAACTGACTCTAGCAGTTTCCCCACTACCGATGTTAGACTAACTGGTCTGTAATTCCCCGTTTTCTCTCTCCCTCCCTTCTTAAAAAGTGGGGTTACGTTTGCAATCCGCCAATCCTCAGGAACTACTCCAGAATCCAAAGAGTTTTGAAAGATTATTACTAATGCATCCACTATTTCTCGAGCTACTTCCTTAAGTACTCTGGGATGCAGCCTATCTGGCCCTGGGGATTTATCGGCCTTTAATCCATTCAATTTACCCAACACCACTTCCCGGCTAACCTGGATTTCACTCAATTCCTCCAACTCCTTTGACCCGCGGTCCCCTGCTATTTCCGGCAAATTATTTATGTCTTCCTTAGTGAAGACGGACCCAAAGTAGTTATTCATTGGTCCGCCATATCCTTGTTCCCCATGATCAACTCACCTGTTTCTTGACTGACAATCTAGCATTAAATGTCGACAAAACAAAGGAGATGGTTGTCGACTTCAAGAGGGTGCAGCCAAAACATACACCCCTCAACATCAGTGGCACCACGGTGGAGGGAGTGGAGAGCATAAAGTTCCTCGGAGTTCAAATCACAGACAGTCTCACCTGGTCCAGGAACAACACTGGGATTGTCAAACGGGCCCATCAGCGACTGCACTTCCTGAGGAAACTAAAACACGCCTCGCTCCCAACCAACATCCTAAGGACTTTTTACAGGGGCACGGTGGAGTCTGTACTCTCGTACTGCATACATACGCGGTACTCTAACAGTAACTGCTCGGACAGGAAGGCTCTGCAGAGGGTAGTGAGGGGAGCAGAGAGGATCATTGGCATCTCCTTGCCCTCGGTGCAATAACTGTTCCAGAGCCGCTATCTGAAAAGGACAACAAAATCATAGCAAAGGACAAACTGCACCCCCTCCACACATACCTGGATCTCCTGCCATCAGGCAAGAGGTACCGTAGCATCAATGCCCGGACTACAAGACTGCTAAACAGCTTCCTGCCACAGGCTGTGAGGCTGCTAAACACTCACTCTGTACTCATAGTCACCTGATTCTGCGGCTCTCAGCGGACATTTTAATAACTCTGGCACTGGCCACTCAAATCAGCTGTCACGGACATTTTAATGATCACTGTTTTACCTGCTTTTAACTATTAATACTGTTTCATCAGGGTCTGGATTGTGTTTTTACTGTTATTATGTGTGAAATGTTTTAAGTTTCATGTGCAATGCTCCGGTATTCCCTGGGAAACGTCCTTTCATTTTGCACTGTGCAGTGTTGCTTTGCAAGATGACAATAAAGGTTGATTTGATTTGATTTGATTTGATTTGATTTGATTTGATTTAAATTGATTTGATTTGATTTGATTTGATCCTTCTAAACTCCAGTGAATATAATCCTCGTCTTTTCAATCTTTCCTCATGACAGTCCCACCATCCCAGGGATCAATCTCACAAACCTACGCTGTAATGCCTCAATCACAAGGATGTCCTTCCTCAAATTAGGCAACCAACACTGTGTATAATACTCCAGATGTGGTCTCACCAGAGCCCTATACAACTGCAGAAGAACCTCTTTACTCCTATACTGAAATCCTCATGTTATGAAGGCCAACATTCCATTAGCTTTCTTCACTGCCTGCTGTACCTGCACGCCAACTTTCAGTGGCCGTTGTTAATAAGTTTCTATAAGATCCCTCCTCAATCGTCTAAATTCAAGCCAGAACAAGCCAAGTCTAACCAGTCTGTCTTCATATGAAAGTCCTGACATCCCAGGAATCAGTCTGGTGAACCTTCCCTGTACTCCATCTGCGGCAAGAATGTCTTTCCTCAGATTAGGAGACCAAAACTGTACGCAATACTCCAGATGTGGTCTCACCAAGACCCTGTACAACTGCAGTAGAACCTCCCTGCTCCTATACTCAAATCCTTTTGCTATGAAAGCTAACATACCATTCGCTTTCTTCACTGCCTGCTGCACCTGCATGCCTACCTTCAATGACTGGTGTACCATGACACCCAGGTCTCGCTGCATCTCCCCTTTTTCCTAGTCGGCCACCATTTAGATAATCGTCTGCTTTCCTGTTTTTGCCACCAAAATGGATAACCTCACATTTATCCACATTAAACTGCATCTGCCATGCACACAGGCACGAACACACACACACGCACACAGGCACGAACACACACACACGCACGCACACGGACTGACCCACACTCACGCGCGCGCACACACGTACACACACCTACACACACAAACGCATGCACACACACATGTACACACATCAGTCCCACCACAGTGTGCTCCTCCATCAGTAACACCGCACAGCGTGTGACTGCATCAATACCACCACAGTGTGTCACTGCATCAATACCGCCACACAGTATGTCATTTCATCAGTGCCGCCACAATGTGACATTCCATCAGCACTGTCCAACTGTTTTGTGACTTCATCAGTACTATACCTCAGTGTGTCATTGCATCAGATCTACTTCACATGTCACCACTCCATCAGTGCTACCCCACAGTGTGTCACACCATTATTACTACCCCGACCTTTGTCTCCCATCAGGACTACTCCACTGTGTGTCACTCCATCTGTGCTACCCCACAGTGTGTCACTCAATCAGTACTATTCCGCAGAGGGTCACTCCATCAATACTTCCCCACAGTTAATCAGTCCATCATCACCACCCCACTGTGTGTCTGTCCCAGTATGACCCCATAGTGTGTCATACCATCAGTACTACCCCGACCTTTGTCTTCCATCAGGACTACTCCATCTTGTGTCACTCCATCTTTGCTACCCCACAGTGTGTCACTCAATCAATGATGCTCCCCAGTATGTCACTCCATCTGTACTTCCCCACAGTGTGTCAATCCATCAGTAATACCCAGGGTTTTCACTCCATCAGTGCTATACTACAGTGTACCACTCCATCAGCTCTGTCACACAGTGTCAGTCCATCATTACTATGCCACAGTGTCTCCCCGTCACTCCTATTCCCCAGTATACCACTACATCATTTATCATTTAAAAATAATGTGGATAGGTATATGGACGGGAAAGGAATGGGGGGTTATGATCTGAGTGCAGGTAGATAGAATGTCAACAAAATAGAGAGAGTACAGAGGAGATTTACTAGAATGTTGCCTGGGTTTCAACAACTAAGTTACAGAGATAGGTTGAATAAGTTAGGTCTTTATTCTCTGGAGCGCAGAAGATTAAGGGGGGACCTGATAGAGGTCTTTAAAATGATGAGAGGGATAGACAGAGTTGATGTGGACAAGCTTTTCCCTTTGAGAATAGGAAGATTCAAACAAGAGGACATGACTTCAGAATTAAGGGACAGAAGTTTAGGGGTAATATGAGGGGGAACTTCTTTACGCAGAGAGTGGTGGCGGTGTGGAATGAGCTCCCAGTGGAAGTGGTGGAGGCAGGTTCATTGGTATCATTTAAAAATAAATTGGATAGGCATATGGATGAGAAGGGAATGGAGGGTTATGGTACGAGTGCAGGCAGGTGGGACTAAGGGGAAAAAAATGATCGGCATGGACTTGTAGGGCCGAGATGGCCTGTTTCCGTGCTGTAATTGATATATGGTTATATGGTTATAGATGGGACTAGGGGAGAATACATGTTCGGCACGGACTAGAAGGGCCGAGATGCCCTGTTTCCGTGCTGTAATTGATATATGGTTATATGGTTACATCAGTACTTACACACAGTGCATCACTCGATCTGTACTACAACAGTGTATCACTCCATCTGTATTACTCCACAGTGACACTCCATCAGAAGCAACACACAGTGTGCCTTATCGTCAGTAATACGATAACGTGTGTGACCCATTCAGCACTACTCCACAGTGTTTAACTCCATCAGTACTATTACACAGTGTGTCAATCCATGAGTTATACCCCACTGTCAGTTACTATATCAGAACCTCCCCACAATGTGTCACCATCAGAATTACCTGCCAGGTTATAATTCTAGCAGCATTATCCCACAGTATGTCACTCCATCACTACATCCCCACTGTGTGTCGATCCATCAGAACTACCCCAGAATATGTCACACATCAGTACAACCACCGAGCGTTGTGGCCTGGCTCTCCCCCATTGTTTGAGGAATTGGAGGAAAAGCACCTCATGACTCATGAGAATCTGTGTCTCTATCAGTACTACAACACAATATGTCATTTCATCAGGACTACCCCACAGCGTGTCATTACATCAGAACTAGCCGCATTGTGACTCTCCATCACGACAACCCGAGAGTGTGTATTTCTAATAGAACTATCCACGGTGTGTTACTCTATCAACACTACTTCACAGTGTAAATCCAGACCCACAGTGTCACTTCCATCAGTAACACCTCACATAACGTCAGTCCATCTGTACTACCACAGTGTGTCACTCCATTAGCACAACACACAATTAGTCACATCAATAGTACTACACCATATTTTTTCACTTTATTTGTACTACCTCACAGTGTTACACTCTATCAGTATTGCTCCACAGTGCGTTACTCCATCAGTACCACCATAGTGAGTCCCTCCATTAGCACCACCACAGTGTGTCCCTCCATCAGTATCACCACAGTGTGTCCCTCCATCAGTACCACCACAGTGTAGTGCGTGGGTCTCAAAATGAGGCAAGTAGTCCGCAGTTTGAGAAGCACTTTACTTTATTTCTCCCGGTTCAGGGGAAGACGAAACCAGGGAAAGATGGCACCCAAACCCTGCCTTTTATACCCTCCGGCTAAGGACCGCCTCCGGACTGCGCCACTCCTGTGCCGAGGGGTTCGGCAGTATAATGGGACGACCCTTAGGAGCCGCCACAGGACCCCCCCCCCCCCCAGAACCAGAGGCACAAAACGCACCGGCGGGCGCACGACCCGGCCGGCCCGCGTGCGGAAGTCAGCAGATCCCGGGGCTTGCGGGGGCGTAGGTGGAGGGACAGGTCGAGGGGCCGGCGGGAGGACAGGTGGAGGGAGTCGTGAGGGGGGACGCCCTCGGGGCCGAGGTTGAGCAACCAGCACCGGCTGGTCAATGTCCAGGAGCGCCGGCTTCAAACGGTCAATCGACACGGCCTCCGGCCGGCCCCCCATGTCCAGGACAAAAGTCGACTGCCCGTGTTCCAGCACCCGGAACGGGCCCTCGTACGGCCTCTGGAGTGGCGTCCGGTGGGCATCACGGCGCAGGAAGACGTATGGGCAGTCCGTGAGGGCCATTGGCACGTGTGGGCGAAATGTCCCATGGCGGGATGTCGGGACGGGTGCGAGCCTGCCAACTCGCTCGCGAAGGCGTTGAAGGGCGGAGGAGGGCGTTTCCTGCTGCTCCGGCGCCGACGGCACGAACCCCCCGGGCACTGTGAGTGGCGACCCGTACACCAGCTCCGCCGATGATGAGGCCAAGTCCTCTTTGGGAGCGGCCCGGATGCCCAGCATGACCCACGGCAACTGGTCCATCCAGTCCGGGCCGGTGAGTCGTGCCTTCAATGCCGCCTTCAGGTGGTAAGCCGTGGTGTGGTGCAGCTGCACCCCCAGCAAGCGAGGAGCCGCCACAACAGTATGTCAGTCCATCAGTATCACAGACGTGTTTCTCTCCATGAGTACCAGCACAGTGTGTCACTCCATCAGAACCACCACAGTGTGTCACT
>JAWMAR010000332.1:880970-935199 GCA_036785375.1 Leucoraja ocellata
ATTGTTGCTGTCTCCAACCTGTTCCAGTGTTGGAGGAAGTTGATTCCTGTAGAACCTGTAATTTTGGTAAGATTTTTATCTTACCTGTAAGTAGAGGCTGCCTGCCGTTTTCCAGGCGGCATTGTGGCGGTTCCCGGGCGGCGATTCTCCTAGTCAGGAGTCTGCAGGGCTGCCGGTCGGGTTTTTTAAAATTTCCTGCCGGTCCGCGGCTGTTACCAAACAGCTGTTCAGCGGACCGGCATCAGCGCAGCTCCTAGCAGCGGTCCGCAGCGTGTGCGGTCCGGGTAGCGTCTTTTTCCCCGTCACTGTCGGCCCCACGCTGGAGTCGAAACGGGGCCCGCTCACCATGCCTCACTTTGCTCCCCCTGGAGCAAAAACCACAAGGCCCGATTAAGGTAAGTACTTACCTCTCGTCCCTGGATGCGGGAGCGCCCGACTCCCGCTGGCCGCGTTCTGCACGCTGTGCGATAATGCCGCATGCGCACTGGAGCTGGGGTCTTCACGGAATCACTCACGTGACTCCGAAGTAAAATTACTGCTTTTCTTTCTCGCTCCTTTCTTGAAAAGTGGGATAACATCCTCGAATCCACGGGAACTGATCCTGAATCTATTGAACATTGGAAAATGATCACCAATGCGTCCACCATTTCTGGAGCCACCTCCCTGAGGACCCTGGGATGCCGACCATCAGGCCCAGGGAATTTATCATCCTTCAGTCCCATTCATCTACCTATTTCTCGCCTAATGACAATTTATTTCAGTTCCTCTACCCCATTAGATCCTCTGTCCTCCAGTACATCTGGGAAATTGTCTGTGTCTTCCTTAGTGAAGACAGATCTGAAGAACCTATTCAACTCTTCTGCCATTTCCTTGTTACACATAACAATTTCACCCGTGTCTTCCTTCAAGTGACCCACATATAACTTTGCTACTCTTTTCCCTTAACGTATCTAAATACGCGTTTACTGTCCCTGATAAACTGTGATGTCGTTTTTTTTTTGACAAACTGTGTTGTAATATTAATGGAGTTGTAGCAATGGATTGACATACTGTTGAATAGTACTGATGAATTGACACACTGTGGGTTGGTGCAGATGGAATGACATACTTAAGGTAGTACAGATGGAGTAACACACTATTGGGTAATACTGCTGGACAGGTACAATGTTGGGTTGTACTGCAGAAGTGACATATTAAGGTAGGATTGGTGGAGAGAAACAATGTGGGGTAGTACTGAAGGAATTACATACTGTTGGGTTGCACTGACTGAGTGATACGCTCTGTGTTGTACTGATGGAGTGACATAGTGTGGAGTAGCACTGATGGGGAGACATATTGTGGAGTAGTATTGATGGTGTCGCACAATGTGGGATAGTACTTATTAAATAGACACTCTCATGGAGTTCTGATGAAGTGACACACTGTGTGGTAGTACTATTCCTTATGACAAATAGTGGAGTAGTGCTGACGGAGTGACACACTGTGGGGCAGTACGGATGCAATGGCATACTGTGGAGCAGTCCCGATGGAGATACACTCTGTGGCGTAGTACGTATGTATTAGAATTAATGGGGTGAGACACTGGGATAGTACATACGCGTTGATACATTCTGGGGTAGTTCTGATGGAGTGATACACCGTGTGGTAGCATTGAAGGAGTGCCACACTGTGGGATAGTACTATTTCTTATGACACACTGTGGGTAATACTGGTGGAGTGACACACTGTGTGTAGAACTGACAGTCATAGAGTCATAAATTGATACATTGCAGAAACAGGCCATTCGACCTAACTCGCCCACACCGGCCAACAATGTCCCAGCCACCCTAGTTCCACTTGCCTATGCTTGATACATAACCCTCCAATCCTGTCCCATACAACTGTTTTTTTTTAAACTATTGGATATCCCAACCTCAACTACGTCCTCTGGCAGCTTGTTCCATACACCCACCCACCCTGTGTGTGAAATGTTACCCCTCTGATTCGTATAAAATATATTCCCCTTCACCTTGAACCTATGTCCTCTGGTCCTCGATTACCCTACGCTGGAAAAATGGCATTATGCATCTTCCCAATCTATTCTTCTCATGATTTAGTACACCTACATAACATCCCCCTCATCCTCCTACGCTGCATGGAATAGAGACACCACCACTTATCCATTCCCTATAGCTCACACGCTGTAGTGCTGATAAACATCCTCGTATATCTTTTCTGAACCATTCCAATATTGACAATATCATCATTAAGCGGGAAGGCAGATTAAAAGACGAAAGAAGGAGATAAATAAATACTGATTTGGAGAGTGGGTCGCTGCTGCAATAAAGGCGATAAAACTAGAATACACAGTTGAGCGGGGCACAAGGAACTCTCCCACCTTGCTGAAATGTTCAGCAAACAGAAACTGTAGTAGCAGCTCAATGGCAGAAACGAACGGCAGCCATTTTGGGTCGAAACCGTGCAGCAGGTAAAATAATGCAGTGGAAGGATAGGCAATGTAAAAATGGATTAGGGAGGCAGTGAAAGAGGAACCTGGCAGACAGGTTAACCACAGAGGAGGAGTGGATGTGGAGCAGATGGGAAAGGGATTTGGAATTAGGAGACATATGTAGTTGGGCGATGATAGGTGGTAGGAAAACAAGGGACATAGTTTCTGCCAGGTAGAGTGAAGGTGAGACAACATCTAGAGGGTGCCCAGCGGGGGCACAAAGGCTAACGGTGCAAGAATGTGACTAACACGTACCATCGAAGAAGAGATTCAGGTCGAATGGAACGAGATGGGTGATGGTTCGCGGTGGGTGAAATGTACGGCTGGGTGGTGGGTGAAACAGGAAGGGGGTGGGGGCGAAAATGTATTGTGCGGATTATAGGTATAATAAAGGGGTTATAGGTATAGGCCAATGGGATGAGAAGAGGTGAATCAAATAGGTGAAGACATTGTAACATTGAAGGCTTCCCTGAAATCGGAAACTTGGGCTGTAGGTTACCTAAGCAGAATGTGCGGTATTTTTCGCACAGTGTGCATTGGGTCTTACCCTCGTAATAGAGACGGGTTACGATGACCAGATTTGTGTGAATATGAGAAGTTAGATTGAAGCGCTAACCAGTGGCCATCTGAGCGCCATTTCGTCTCGCCGACGTAGAAGTGGCCACATCGCGAGAACAAAATGTAGAGGATGAGGTGGGAGAATGGGCATGAGCATTATTATCTAGCCAGGATTGTCTGCTGACGTCACTGGACGACGGTGAGAGAGGAAGTGTAGCATCTCCCACGGTGGAAGTGAAATGTATTAGCAGTCAGAGAAGGGTGGCTTGAGAGGGATGGGCAGAAGTGAGAATAATAGAGATTGAATCATGTGGAAAAGATGGAGTGCCGGATCTCGTTGCAGCTGGCGATAAATACGGAGGTTAACGCACGGTTTGTGAAGCTTGATTGGATGCGGCAAGAGGTGAGGATTTGGGAAACCCATTTCTGTTCGAAGAAAGGAGAATGGGAGCTCAAGGCCGATAAATGAAGGAGCTCCATCAGCCACAGTCGCAGAGCAAAAGGAGGACAGTTTATAATGAGATAAGTGCAACAAGTGCAGGTGTCAAATATGGGCCTACCTGGACAGTCCTGTTCTGTAAAAATAGAAGCGGGCGATATGGTTGAAGGTTGAGGAGGGTCTATATGCTGAGGCGATATGGTTTGTGACAATGTTTGAGGCAGGCGTCATATGGGGTTGATGTTATATGGCCTGCGTTTGCTGGGAATAACACTTGGGGAAGGGGTGGTTTGGGTGGGAATGGCTGTGAACTAAGGACATAGGGAGAGAGCCGTGTCTGCGCAATGCGGAGAAGGGTGAGATGGGAATATGTGACTGGATGTGATCATTTTGGAGTTGAAGTAATGATGGAGCATGATGTGTTGGATGAAGATGCTGGGCAGGTGAAATATGAGGACCAGAGGAAGTGTATTACTAGGAGGAGACAGCGAGTGTTCCCATGTCGAGGCGTTCTGTTCTTTGAATTCACAGTTGTCGTTTCTCTTTATTATAGATCGCTTCCCTCTGCTGTCATAAATGGACCCCTCGCCTGAGACTCGTGTACACCCGTGGCCCTGGCTCTCCATCCATGTCCTTTCCAGGGAACATAGATAAAGGTCTCCTTGTACTCGACCACCAGATTCTGAATCCAACTTATTTCCCCCCGACATTTCCGTTATCTCCAACATTATCCC
This sequence comes from Leucoraja ocellata, assembly GCA_036785375.1. Lineage (NCBI taxonomy): Eukaryota > Metazoa > Chordata > Chondrichthyes > Rajiformes > Rajidae > Leucoraja > Leucoraja ocellata. The sequence continues at coordinate 885,190 of JAWMAR010000332.1, forward strand.
AGAACGAGACACATCTGTAACCTTCTCTGGTTTCCACCGAGACCGCACTCTCGGCAAATCATTGGATCACCCATTCCCCCCCCCCCCCCCCCCCCCCCCAGATACCTCCCTTGCAACTGATATCTCTACAGCTCCTCATCTATCTCCATTCTGGGGCCACCATCAGTCCTTCCTGGTGAGACCCACAGGGGTTCAAATGCACCTCATTTATCCTCATATACGGCATAGGTGTTCCAGAGTGCTCCTATTGTACATACTGGGACGCAATCTGTAGGATATTGATAGACGTACGGACTCTGTTACCAGTTACATAATGTTCTGTGTGGATAACATTGTCCACGAGGAGACTATGCTGTTTCCCTGACATCCCGCCGTGGGACACGATTTACATCAAGGCCTTTCTAAACCAGAAGAAGAGGGCCTTCAGGAATGGTGACAGGGGATAGTTAGAACGGGCGCAGAAAGAAATGAAGGCGAGTCGAAGAAAGCGGAAGGAAGACAACATGATGATATTGGAGCTGAAACTTCAGCAGAACATCATGAGGAATGTGCGGATGAAGAGAATTACAGGCCAAATGAAGACCAGTGGCTTGGGAAGCGATTGCAATCAGGCCCACCGGGCGCCGGGGAGATGGCAGCCCTGCCATCTGTTACATGTTTCTATATTTGTCTTATTTTATAGTTTGTTAAAAGTTTGTTTTAATGTTCTTCGGGTTGTGTTATGTGGGGGGAGGGGGAGGGGATCGGGGGAAACTTATTTTCAAGTTCCTACGTTGCCAAAGATGTGATCAATTTTCGAATCACATTCTCCGGGATCTGCGGCATACCATCGATCAAACTGGACGCCTCCTCGGAATGTCGTAACATCGAAGGCGGATCTCTTGTCTGGGATCGCTCCCACCTTGACCACCGCCGAATCTACATCAGGGGCTCGTAGTCTCGGGTGAGGCAGAGTCGGGAGCACAAACGCCGCGGAAGGCACGACCAGCCCGACCAGCCCCGACGCGTGGTTCGGTCGCCTGGCGCGGGGAACCGACACCCCCCGATGCAGGAACATGATCACCTCGACGCGGAGGGCCCGATCCCCGCCAGCTACGGGAGTCAAGATCGTCCTGTTAACGGAAGGCTCGAGACCTCGACCCAGGAAGAACAAATGACGGACTTGAACATTAATTCGCCTTCCATGACAATGAGGAACAAGAATCACTGTGGTGGATGTTCATGTAAAATGTGTTTTGAATGATAGGTTGCTTTTTAATTGTATGACTGACATGAAATACCAAATAAATTCCTGGTATGTTGCAAAACATACTTGGCGGATAAAGTGTGATTCTGATTCTGATTCTGATTCTGATTCGCTCTCTCCCTTCTCTTTCCTTCTCCTCTCTCCCCCTCCCTCGATCTCCCCCCCCTCTCTCTCTCTCTCTCTCTCTCTCTCTCTCTCTCTCTCTCTCTCTCCCCCTCTTTCCTTCTCCTCTCTCCCCCCCCCTCTCTCTCTCTCTCTCTCTCTCTCTCTCTCTCCTCTCTCTCTCTCTCTCTCTCTCTCTCTCTCTCTCTCTCTCTCTCTCCCTCTCTCTCTCACCCCTCACTTCCCCCCCCCCTCCTCACTTTTCTCCCCCTCTCCCTCTCACTCTCTCTCCCACTCTCTCTCGCTCTCTCTCTCTCTCTCTCACTCTCGCCAGAGAGAAAGCGGGAGAGAGAGGGGAGAGAGATGAGAGGGAGGGGTGCAGCGAGAGAGGAGAATGGGGAGAGCAGAAAGAGAGGGGAGAGAAAGGGGGGGGGGGATTATATCTGGATTGCTTCCAGTACCTCGAGCTAGTGAGCACAGGAGCAGGGAGATAGTAGATGTAATGCGTGGTTGAAGTGTTGGAGCAGGGAGCAATGATTTAGATGTATAGACCACTGGGATCTCTTCTGAGGTAGGGGTGAACTGTACAAAAGGGAGTATAAAGATGGAGTCGAAGGGGATTTTGCTACTGGAAAAATTACAAACGATTATCGAATTAATGGGAGGGAAACTCGAAAATGGACAACAGAGTAAGGTTAGGGCCAATTGCGAGGGGGGAAGTGAATACGAAGTTCAAAGTGCTGTACATGTGAACGCGAAGTATAATGAATAAAGTGGAAGTGCTTGAAACTCAGTTAGAAACCGGCAAGTATGATGTTGTGGGAATTACTGAGACATGGCTGCAAGAGGGCCAGGGCTGGGAACTGAATATTCAAGGTTATACCGCCAATCGAAAAGACAGACAGGTGGGCAGAGGGGTTGGGGGTTGCTCTGTTGGTGAGGAATGAAATGCAGACATTCCACCGTCATTGAAACAGTTGTGGAATCAGTATGAATAGAACTGAGGTATTGTAATAGTAAAACAAACCCTAGTGGGACTAATCTTCAGGCCCCCAAACAGTAGCCTGGACAAAGGAAGCAAATTGAATTGACATGTAGCTAAAGTAATGCTGTGGTTGTTATGGGGGATTTCAACGTGCAGATAGACTGGGGAAATCTGACAAGTACTGGATCCCATGAAAGGGACTTTGTAGAGTGCCTTCGTGATGGATTCTCAGAACAGCGTGTATTGGAGCCGACCAAGGAGGATTTAGTGTTATGTAATGCACCGGGTTTGATAAAGGACTTCGTGGTTAATGAGCGATTAGGAGATAGTGACCATAACATGGTCAGGTTTCATCTACAATTGGAGACGGAGAAGGGTAGGTCGGATGTGTCAGTGTTACAGTTGAATAAAGGGGACGATATGGGCATGAGGGAAGAGCCGGCCAAAGTTGACTGGAAAGATACACGAGCAGGGATGACAGTGGAACGACAATGGCAGGTATTTCGAGGAATAATACAGAAGGCGCAGGATCTGTTCATTACTAGGAGAAGTAAGATTCCAAGGGGAGTGAGTGGCGACCATGGCTGACAAGGAGATTAGCGACAGTATAAAAATTAATGCGAAGAAGTGCAATGTTGCAACGATGAGCGGGAATCAAGGGGATTGGTTAATGTTTAAAGAACTACAGAATAAAACAAAAATACAATACGGGGAGAAAAGATGAGGTACGAAGGTAAGGTAGCCAAGACTATAAAGCAGGATAGTAATAGCTTCTTTAGGTATGTGAAGAGGAAAAACATAGTTGACAAAATTTGGACACTTGAAGACCGAAAAAGGTGAATTTATTATGGGGAACAAAACAATGACAGATGATTTGAACGGGTATTTTGGATCTGTCTTCACTAAGGTGGACAAAAACAATCTTGATGACATTGTAGTGGCCAGAGGATGTGGGATGACAGAGGAACTAAAGGAATCCACATTAGGCAGGAAATGGTGTTGGATAGACTGATGGGACTGAGAGCTGATAAATCCCCAGGGCCTGATGGTCTGCATCCCAGAGTACGTAAGGCAGTGGGTCTAGAAATCGTGGATGCATTGGTGATAATTTTCCAATGTTCCATAGACTCAGGATCAGTTCCTGTGGGAGGGTAACTAATGTTATCCCACTTCTTAAGAAAGGCGGGAGAGAGAAAACTGGGAATTATAGACCAGTTAGCCTGACATGAGTGGTGGGGAAGATGCTGGAGTCAATTACAAAAGATGAAATAGCCGCACATTTGGATAGCAGTAACAGGATCGATCCAAGTCAGCATGGATTTATGAAGGGGGAATCATGCTTGACTAATCTGCTTGTCTGAAGTTGGGTTTCGGCCCGAAACCTTGCCTATCTCCTAATCTCAATAGATGCTGCTGCACCCGCTGAGTTTCTCCAGCATTTTTGTGTACCTTCGATTTTCCAGCATCTTCAGTTCCTTCATAAACACTAAATGTTTGACTAATCTTTTGAATTTTTTGAAGATGTAACTAGGAAAATGGACAAGGGAGAACCCGCGGGTGTAGTGTACCTGGACTTTCAGAAAGCATTTGATAAGGTCCCACATACGAAGTGGGCAGAATTAGGGCACATGGTATTGGGGTAGAGTGCTGACATGGAAAGAGGATTGGTTGGTAGACAGGACACAAAGAGTGAGGATTAATAGATCCCTTTCAGGATGGCAGGCAGTGACTATTGGGGTATCGCAAGGCTCGGTGCTGGGACCGCAGCTATTTACAATATATATCAATGATTTGGATGAAGGGGATTCAAAGTAACATTAGCAAATTTGCAGATGACACAAAGCTGGGTGGCAGTGTGAACTGTGAGGAGGATGCTATGAGAATGCAGGGTGACTTGGACAGGTTGGCGGAGTGGGCAGATGCATGGCAGATGCAGTTTAATGTGGATAAATGTAAGGTTATCCACTTTGGTAGCATAAACCGGAAGGCAAATTACTATCTAAATGGCGTCAAGTTGGGAAAAGGGGAAGTACAACGGAATCTGGGCGGTCCTTGTTCATCAGTCTATGAAAGTAAGCATGCAGGTACAGCAGGCAGTGAAGAAAATGAATGGCAGGTTGGCCTTTTTACCAAGATGAAATTAATTTAGGAGCAAAGAGGTCCTTCTGCGATGCACAAAACCCTAGTGAGACGACACCTGGAGTGTTGTATGCAGTTTGGTCCCCTAATTCGAGGAAGGACATTCTTGCTATTCAGGGACTGCAACGTAGGTTCACCAGGTTAATCCTTGGAATTGTGGGACTGTCATGTGCTGAGATAATGGAGCAGCTGGGCTGGTACACTCTGGAGTTTAGAAGTATGAGAGGGAAATGTGGGGTGGAGAAAATCTCATTGAAACATAAGATTGTTAAAGGGTTGGACAAGCATCGAAACATGTTGCCGATTTGGGGAGTCCAGAACCAGGGTCCACAGTTTAAGAATGTATAAGCCATTTAGAACGGAAACGAATAATTACTTTTCTCACAGAGAGTTGTGAGTCTGTGGAATTATCTGCTTCAGAGGGCGGCGGAGGCAGGTTGCATTCAATCTTCTAAATTCTAGCAAGTGCAAGCCGAGTCTTTTCAGTCTATCTTCATATGAAAGTCCTGCCATCCCATGAATCAGTCTGGTGAACCTTCTCTGTACTCCCTCAATGGCAAGAATGTATTTCCTCTGATTCGGAGAACAAAACTGTACACAAAACACCAGCTGTGGTCTCACCAAGGCCCTGTACAATTGCTGAGAACGTCGCTGCTCCTACTCTCAAATCTTTTTGCTATGAATGCTAACATACCTTTCGCTTTCTTTACTGCATGCTGCACCTGCATGCCTACATTCAATGATGGTGTACCATGTCCACCGATCTCGTTGCATCTCCCTTTTTCCTAATCGGCCACCATTCAGATAATAGTCTACTTTCCTGTTTTTGCCGCCAAAGTGGATAACTCACAATTGTCCACAGTATACTGCATTTGCCAAACATTTGCCCACTCACCCAGCCTATCCAAGCCACCTTGCAGCCTCCTAGCATCCTCCACACAGCTAACACTGCCCTCCAGCTCCGTGTCATCCGTAAATTTGGAGATGTTGCATTCAATTCCCTCGTCCAAATAATTAATACATATTGTAAATAGCTGGGTTCCCAGCACCGAACCTTGCGGTACCCCACTAGTAACTGCCTGCCATTCTGAAACGGACCAGTTTACTCCTACTCTTTGCTTCCTGTCTGCCAGCCAGTTCTCTATCCACATCAAAACTGAACCCCCAATACCGTGTGCTTCAAGTTTGTATACTAATCTCGTATGTGGGAACTTGTCGAAAGCCTTCTGAAATTCTAGACATAACACATCCCAATGGTTCTCCCTTATCCACTCTACTAGAAATATTCTACAAGATTCGTCAGACTTGATTTACCTTTCATAGGTCCATGCTGACTTTGTCCCATAATGTCACCACTTTCCAAATGTGCTGCTTTTCCATCTTTAATAACTGACTTAAGCAGTTTTCCCCACTGCCGATGTTAGACTAACTGGTCTGTAATTCCCTGTTTTCTATCTCCCTCCCTTTAAAAAAAAAAGTGGGGTAAAATTAGCTACCTTACAATCCTCATGAACTGCTCCAGAATCTAAAGATTTTTGAAACAATTATCAGTAATGCTTCCACTATTTATGGGGCTACTTCCTTATGTACTCTGGGACGCAGCCTATCTGGCCCTGGGTATTTATCGGCATTTAGATTCAGATTCAGATTCAGATTGAACTTTATTTTCCTTGTGCAGTGTACAATACATTAACAACGAAATGCAGTTAACATCTCCCTAGAAGAGCGACATAAATATGAGCAATAAATAAATCTATTTACGTGCAAACAGTTATAGTATTTGTTTTCCTGGCGGAAGGAGTGTCCGGGGTGAGGTTGGGGGTGGGGGTGATTGGCAATCACCGAGATACAGTGTTGAGTAGTGTAACAGCCGCAGGGAAGACGCTGTTCCTGGACCTGCTGGTTCGGCAACGGAGAGACCTGTAGCGCCTCCCGGATGGTAGGAGGGTAAACAGTCTGTGATTGGGGTGAAAGTAGTCCTTAGCGATGCTGAGCGTCCTTCGCAGACAACGCTTGCTTTGGACAGACTCAATGGAGGGGAGTGAGGAACCGGTGCTGCGTTGGGCAATTTTCACCACCCTCTGCAGTGCTTTCCGGTCGGAGACAGAGCAGTCGCCATACCATACTGTGATACAGTTGGTAAGGATGCTCTCGATGGTGCAACGGTAGAAGTTCACCAGAATCTGAGGAGACAGGTGGACCTTCTTTAGACTCCTTGATTTAATCCATTCAATTTACCTAACACCACTTCCCGACTAACCTGGATTTCACACATTTCCTCCATCTCATTTGACCCCCGGTCCACTGCTATTTCCGGCAGATTACTTATGTCTTCCTTAGTGAAGACAGAACCAAGTAGTTATTCAATTAGTCTGCCATGTCATTATCACCATGATAAATCCACCTGTATCTTACTGCAAGGGAACTATATTTGATTTAACTAATCTTTTTCTCTTCACATATCTATAAAACGTTTGCAGTCAGTTTTCATCTTTTTAAATAGAGAGCTAGATAGAGCTCTTAAAGATAGCGGTCCGATGATATGGGGATAAGGCGGGAACGGGGTACTGTTCAGGGATCACTTTGAATGGCCGTGCTTAATCGAAGGGCCGAATGGCCTCCCCTGTACTTGTGGTCTATTGTCCATTGTCACTCATAACTATGGCTCAAATGGGAAGATCACAGTGAGACAATCTCGAAGAATGTCGGACGTTTTCACAAACATGCATTGAGCTTCATATAACTTACAGCGTATACTGATAACTCTCTGTGAGGACCCACATTTTACACACATTCACAAAACTTACCGTTTGTGCAGGATTTGATAATTATGAAATGGCACACATAACAATTAAACACTTTTGCTTTAACTCTCATAATATATAAGATTTTGGGTTAAATATATTACAAACTTGCCCAAGTTTTTTATGACTTCAATTATTTGCGACGTCACCTTTACATCCGAGATCCGGGGTGGGTTATTCTCCGGTGCGTGTATTCGAGGGGACACTTTTACCAACGATGTGGTTTTAATCACGGTTCACTAATGGACAATTGAGCACAGGTTATTTCCAAACTGTCTTGTCTGTCCCTATCAGAAAGCCAATGTTCGAACTGACCGTCCATCACCTCCCCAAAGGATTGTCTTTAGATTATTGTTTAAGAAGGAACTGCAGATGCACGAACATCGAAAGTAGACAAAAATGTAGGAGAAACTCAGCGGGTGAGGCAGCATCTATGGAGCAAAATAAATAAGCAACGTTACGGGCCTAAACCCTTCTTCGGACTGATAAATGGTTTCGGCCCGAAACATTGCCTATTTTCCACCGTCCATAGATGCTGCCGCACCCGTCCTCGTTTTTTTTTTAATGGAAACCACGATCACTGACTAAATCATCGGCGGAAATGAGTCGGGGAGCCAAGCGGATATTTAGTAAAAGTGTCGTTTGGATGCTCTGTGAATTTGCCGGTTCACCAGACTTGGTGTTCCTCTGGTCGCTCACACTGAAAAATGATATTTCATGCGAAATCAACCTTGGAGTCAAGGAAAATAGTGTTTTTGCGGCACAGGAACTGTCTGAGTCGGGGTACCCACCGAGCAGCGTTGGAACTATTTAATCTACTTTACCTGGGATGATACATTAATGAGGGCAACGCTAGATACGACAAGAGTGAAAACATGGGATGAGTAGTATCCAACTAAATGCCCCGTATTTGCAACGAAGATACTGTTGGAGACAGCGCGGTAAAATAAGCGGGAACATCGGAGAAGTGCTTCGCAGCTATTAGGGCGTCTGCCTCATGACGCTATTGGCCCGGGTTCAGTCCTAACCCCGCCTGCTAGCTTGTGCACTTTGCGTCCAATGTATGGAGAATATAATTAATGGCAGATAAGTGTAAGTAGATTGTTGATGCTTAGTACGGTCACAATGGCCGCCGAACTTGTTTGTGTAATGCATATCATTAGGTCTAATTCTAATGTTTGATCATGATGCTTTAAATGCTCTGCTTTTCACAATTTTTCAGTGTTTAATGAATCTTATCAGTCGAGCAAGGGGATAAGTTAACACAGTCAACAATTGTTTTCTAAACATCGTCTGTGTCACCGCAATATGCACGTGTTTGTGCAACTGCTCAGTAATTGAAGCATAAACCCTATTTCCGTTACAAAGTAAGGAAGGTAAAGGACACAAAGTCCAAAATAACACACACGTCTACTTATTACATATAATGAAAATATCGACCATAACAGTATGACATTTCCGGAGATAAATAACAACAATATCACGGATTTCCTTCGATTCACTATTTCGGGATCACTGGAGTTCTTCGCATTTTTCTGGACCCGGAGTCTCCTGCGGGCTCTGCTGGCGCCCACAATGTGTCTAACTGTTAAAGCATTGAGAAGCAGAATCAATACAAACGGGACACCGGGGGTGAGACGGTAATGAAGAAACTCAATTGATGTCCAGGTTCGTGAAACCATAACACGTACTTCCACGTAACAAAACCAGGGAATATTCGCCATTCTGTACGAAGCTGTGTACAAAAAATACCAGAAAACATTCTTTACACTGCTGAGTGCACTCACCGTGCCCAGAACCACAGTCGCCGCTTTCTCGGTGCAATATCTATGCTTCAGCTTTTGGCTACAAATGGCAACAAATCGGTCAAAGGTGAAGGAGACGGTGAACCACACTGAACAGTCGGTCACTGCGTAAAGCAGGACGGCGTGAATATATTGCACAGGTAGATGGACTTCATCAATATTAGATAATGAGCAATCGGAATCTGTCCCAATATCACATCAAAGATAATGACCAGTAGATCCGCCGCTGCCATGGCCACCAGGTAGCGGGTCACACAGCAGGAGAGACCACACTTTCCTCGACGCAGGATCACAATTGTTACCAGGTTCACTGTGATGCAAAAACAAAGATGATATGTCATGACCAAGGTGATTGCAATCTCCGCATTATGTGGGTTACATGAGTTAAACGCCGTGAACAGACACAGTTTACTTGGATGAAGATCATCAGCTATTTCAACATTACACATGTGATTACGGAAGCAAAGAATAATGTTATGGGTCTCAACGCCTAAAGTTAATAATACCATATGGGTAATGGACTGAGCAATATAGACATCCATAGCAACAACGCGGTCTGTTTATGTGATATGAATGCGTGTAGATCAACCCAGACATGTGGTTCAGTATCAGACAGCAACCTAACATTACATTGTCGTGGATCAGATTGGCGTTCACAATGCAGTTGGTAAGTATCGATTAACTTCCATGATGCAATTCACCCAGATAATGCCTAGCGTTTACGTTTTCCTGAAGGGAATGTGTGATTTATGGTATGTTTGAGCTGAGAGTAGAGCTGCAATTGAGGAGGGGGTAGTGCAATGTCAAATGATTGCACACTTGCCAAGTTCCACAGAGATCATATAAAGAGGTAACAAATCCCGTTCTCCCCACACTGTGAAGTACTTCCCACAGTACCACGGTGCGGTGGAACTTTGTGCTACACAGAGATCATATAGGAAGGAAACAAAGTCCGTTCTCCTCACACCGTGAAGTACATCCCACAGTAACACAGTGCGGTGGAACTTTCTTTTCAAATGAAGTTTTGGATATCACTCAAACAAACTAATCGGCAAACATGAAATAATATCTGGAACGCAGATTTTGATTCCACGGTAAACACAGAGAATGCCAGATGATGAACCGAGGAGGCTGGGATGATTTTGACAGAAACATGATTAGGTTCGAGATGTTGAATCATTCACATTGAATCTGCAGCTTTATTCGCTCTCGGTAATTCACCTGATCCTGCTGTGATAATGTAAGCCTGGAAATCACCCAGTGAAAGGTGCACTGAATTGAAACATTGGCCGGCACAGCTGCTGCCCCACTTACTGATGGGTTCCCTATAACCTTTCCACTATCCACTGTGACTTTGTTTGTTTCATTATTTCAGCTGGAACTGGACCATGGGACATAATGGACGCAACCCAGCCAGAATGTGCTCTATATTAACCAATGCAAACACCGATGTTGCCGATCTCACCATTTAATTCTGTACAATGCGATGTTCAAAGTGTCTGTCACAGCAAGAATCGCTCGCGCCTCAATAATTCCTCGGCAGAGTGCAATTACAGAACTTGAAATTAAAAGAGGGAATTTCGAGAGACATACAGCCAGATTTTCAAATATTCACAGCGTAAACGACAGCACTCCTCACTTACCGGGAACACCGAGAATAGCCAGGATCGGGTAGTATATCTTTTCGATCTCATATATGACTCTAACAGTCTCATATTCGTCCATCTCCTTGTCACCGCTTATCCTCTAATGACATCTAGGCGAATACCTTATTTGATTATGGAATAGTTCAATGGAAAATGTTCCCTTATTTGAAGGAAAGGGATGTCCCTGCGGGGCGGTTGTGCGTCATTAATTCCATTTGATCACAGGCCATGAGCAAACCTAGTGTTGCATAATATTGTGAAGGAAGTACCACGTGGTTATTCACGTCATGCTCCACAACGCTGAACAATTGTTCGGCAACTTCGGAGAAAACAAATATTCACCGCCCAAGTGTTCACCCGCCATCGTGATGTCTGCAAACCGCTCATCTCACATCCTCAGCCGATTGGGTTTTAGCTGACAACGTTAAATCAAATCTTAAATATCTATATGGAACTTTGCGTAACGAACCCTCTGCTTTTTGCGTTTGCTTTCGCCTTCTGTATTTGTGCATGCAACTATTCCCACATTAGTGACAAGAGCCACATTCAAGTGTGCGTTCGTTGTGATATGTAAGCTTTGAGACGTTCACAGATCCATCATCAGCGGTTCTTTAAATGCCCGTTCGCTGAATTACCTTGCCTCAACATTGGCAACTCCTACATCGAGAATCATATATTTGTTTACTATATTGTTAACGTTTACGTGATCACCATGAAATCCTGAAATCAATTTTAACACTGACTGACTTACGAGATTATTCCTTTAAGTCGTAGCCTATAGTGGCCGACAGGCATATAGTTATAGACAGCGTGGAAATTGGCTATTCGTCCCAATCTGCCCACAACGGGCAACATCTTATCGCTATACTCGTCCCACCTACCCGCGTGATGTCCATATCAATCTAAATCTGTACTGTCCATCGTTATATTCCGATCGGCAGATTGAATAACAAATTACATGCAGGTTGCCTGGATCACGAGATAGATTTTAATTACCCAACATGCCCTGTTTATATACAACACCACTCATGGACATATACATGAATATGCATGACGACATTACACTGCTCTCCTTTTTAGGTATTACATCTAAGTACACAGTTACAAGTTTGGTGTTGTGATACTTGATTTAAACCAGTATTAATGAAATATTAAATGTTAAACATAATATATTTATTGTACATATTTACACACTTTCGCTTTACATAGACAATGATTTACTTAACTTACAAACCTTATCTGACCACTGGTTTCCGGATCCTGCCTGATCGTCTAACAGTAATAGGTGTAACCGCTTTAGGTGTTGACTCAACTGCAGACTTGTTTGGCTCTGTTTTAGTACCCTGACTTTGATCAGATGGGTTCGTTTCTTTGTCTGTAATAACTGAACTTTGTGTTTCAATCACAGTGGTCTCTTCCAACTCACTTTCAGATAAATATTCAGGGATTACTCTTCGTGCTCATTTTATGTTTCATCTTTGGCTAGAATGATTTGATCAACATGAACACTTTTGTACCTATCTACAACTTCAACTAAGTATATTTTTGTTCCACACAATTCCCCTATTTTCACAACATCCCATATTTCTCGACAGGACTGGTTGGGAGGACTGAGAACACGATCCTGCTTATCTGGCTCAAAGTACCTCTTCTTTTTGTGGGCGTCAAAATGGCGTTTTTGATTTAACTGTGTTTGCTCAACTCTCAAGGTCAAATTGTGTTGAACAAGACTTAGGCGTATTCTTAGCCTTCTCGTCACCAACAGTTCTGCAGGTGAGTAACCCGTTGTTGTGTTTGGTGTGGTTCTGTACTTCAGCAAGAAACTAGCCAAACGTTGTTTCATGCTGAATTTTTAACTACCCTGCACAACCTGTTTCTTGAAAGCGACTTTGACAACTCTAACATGCCTTTTCGCCGCCCCGTTGGAAGCTGGATGGTATGCGGGACAATTGTGTGTGTGTTTTGTCCCGCTGTATGAACTCTTTAAAACGCTCTGAACCGCACGTTAGCAGAAACAAGTTCTTACGGTAAACCATGGCATGTAAAAATGCATCTCAACTCATCTATGGTACGCTCAGTAGTAGTGCTTGACCCCATATGCTTAACCTCAAACCATTTGGAATGCCTACCTACTAATACCAGAAAGTGTAATTACCCTTTTCACTAAAATATACATGAACTCTCTGAAAAATCGACTTGACCATGAGCAGGGTTGCAGTGGTGTTTTGGAGGTTTACTCCGGCAATTGTGGCAGACGCTACATTGGATCACCAGTGACTCGATGTCACTGACAATACCAGGCCAATGCACATAACTTCTGGCAAAATACTTAATGCTTACAATGCCAGGATGTTCGTCATTAAGTTCGTTCCTAAATTTGTTTCTCAAAGACTCTGGTACAACCACTCTGTAACCCCACTTAATGTATTTCTGCTCACATGATAATTCATGGAGTCGATTACAGAAAAGCTTCACCTCTGAGTTCAGAACTGAGTTATATCCACTATAGATTTCGGTCCATCAGTTCAATGTCTGTTCATCGACCCACTTCAGCACATTGTCTTTTTTTTTTGTTTCTGCTGCAATTTATGTTGCAGGCACTGGAAAGTCTTCATCTACAACTTGCAGTGTGTAGATTGAGTTCTCACTTCCCACGTCAGAGTTCTCATGTGGCGACCGGGACAACACATCTGCAGCTGCGTTGCACTTGGAGCTACTGTTCTCAACCTGGTAGTCATACTGGGACAGCAAAATTACCCAGCGCTGCATCCTTGATGCCGCCATGGAAGGTATAGCTGACTTGGTACCAAGTATCACTAGTAGTGGCTTGTGATCAGTCACTTGAATGAATGGTCTGCCGAGAACAAATTGATGGAATTTCTTGATTCTGACCACGATGCAGCGTGCTTCCCTTTCAATTTGTGCATTATTTCGTTCACTCGGTGATAGGGTGCGAGATGCAAAACAAATAGGTTTTTCCTTCCCGTCATTCATTATGCGGGAGATTAAAGCACCAACACCATAACTTGAAGCATCACAAGCAAGGTTCATCTCGCGTGTCGTATCGTAGTGAACAAGAACTTTGTCACTTGTCAAGTTTTCCTTGCAGATGTCAAATCCACGTTGCTGTTCCTTTCCCCACGACAATTTCACATATTTTTGAAGCAGATGACTTAGTGGCTTTAGCTCGGGTATTAAACCTGGAAGGAATAGTGCATAGAACTGCACCATCCCAAGGAACGATAGTAGCTAATTGTTGGGTTTAGAAGCATTAACTATTGCTTCAACTTTCGCCTTCAAGGTGCGAAGTCTGTTGTCATCTCATTTGAGTCCAAGGTAGACAACCTCTGACTGCGCAAACGTACATTTACTTTGTCGCAATCTGACATTGTGCCAGTTCAGTCGTTTGAGAAATTGCTCAAGGATTTCCAGTTGTTCTACCATGCCCTCTGTGAATATCAGTAGGTCATCCTGGTTGCACACGCAGTGCGGAATGTCTTGTACCATTTTGTCCATCACAGACTGGAAATGTGCTGGGAAATATTTCACACCATAGGCATCTTTGTATATGAATACACGCCCTTATGTGTGTTGATCGTCAGGTACTGCTGACTTTCCTTGCCGACATTGAGTTGGGCGTAACCTTTAGACAAATCCAGTTAGGTGAAGACTCGTGTTCCGCTAAGTTCTGCGTAAAGATCTAGCGAGGTTGGTAACGGATATTGTTCGTCATCAACGGCTTGGTTGATTGTGACTATGTATTCATCACATAGTCGAACAGTTTTTTCAGCCTTGGGTACGGCTACAGTTGGCGTTGCCCAGTTACTCTGGTCTATCTTCACGAGCATTCCATTCCGTTCTACCTCCACTTGTTGCGTTAGTGCATATGGTACAGGTCTTGGTCGACAATAAAACAGGTTTCAAATATTTCCTAAGTAGAATGTGTGCAGAGTACCCTGTTATTCCCATGTAACTGTCAGCAAAAATATGTGCATGTTTGCTTGTGACGTTTTCAATGGGTGATTTGGACAAATTGACGTTGAAAATGTTCTACCAGTCTAATTCTTTTCTACTCAGCCAATCCTTTCCAAGGAGGGTTGGTTTATTTCTGCAGCTGGCCACTGTGATGGGCAGTGTTACTGACTGACCATTATGCTGAACTTTAGAGTTCAATTGTCCACATGTCTGCAAAACTTCGCCCGAGTAGGTTGTCAGCTTGACCTTACTCTCAAACAATGGTGTCTGTGTGAATACACATATCGATTAACTGTTTATTAATCAATAGTTTCCTTCGAAAGTCCTTGCCTTGGCTGGTGGTAGACTTTTCGATGCTGTTTGCATAAATGTACAACCCAAGTTAATGTACATCCATGTCAATGTACAACTCAAGTTAATTTACATCTAGGTTCACCTCCAAGTTGTGCACTCCTCTCCGGCGTTGTTGCTTGATACCCACGGATTGTTGGTTTCATGTTTTATGCTTGGCCCGACATGCTGAGGCGATATGGCCTTTCTTCTGGCAGTTATAGCACTTGGCCATTTTGAACTGAAAACATTGGGACAAGTGAATAACGTGTCAACGATAACAACTGGCTGAACTTGGCTCCCCGCCATACTTTGGTTTTTGTTTAGTGACTCTTGGTTTGACCATAGGCACTGCCTTTTGACTGTAAACGGCCACTGCAGTTCGTGGTGGGCGAAACTCGCGAGCATTATTTGATGCCATTTCTATTGTGGTAGCAATCTTGCATTCTTTCTCGAATGTGAGATCCGGAATGTTCATCAGTTTGGACTGAATTCTTCCATCCATTAGGCCACAACCAAATCTGTTGCGTAGTGCTCGTCCAAGAAATGTTCCAATGTTTCACTGTAAATGTAAGTTTTTCAAGTCAACAATGTACTCATTGATTGTCTCATTCTGCTTCTGATTTCTAGTGCCAAATGTATAGCGTTCTGCAGTTTCCGGAGGCTTTGGGTTGAAGTGCTCCTCCAACTTCTTTATAATGTCATTGAATGGCACGTCTTTTGCCAATAGGGGTGCAAGGAGATTCACGAGTGAGCCGCACACTTCAGGACCATATAATAATAACCATATAACAATTACAACACGGAAACAGGCCGTATCGACCCTTCTAGTCCGTGCCGAACACGTATTCTCGCCTAGTCACATCTACCTGCACTCAGACCATAACCCTCCATTCCTTTCCCGTCCATATACCTATCCAATTTATTTTTAAATGATAAAAACGAACCTGCCTCCACCACCTTCACTGGAAGCTCATTCCACACAGCTACCACTGTCTGAGTAAAGAGGTTTCCCTCATGTTACGCCTAAACGTCTGTCCATTCATTCTCAAGTCATGTCCCCTTGTTTGAATATTCCCTACCCTCAGTGTGAAAAGCTTATCCACGTCAACTCTGTCTATCCCTCTCATCATTTTAAAGACATCTATCAAGTCCCCCCTTAACCTTCTGCGCTCGAATGAATAAAGCCCTAACTTGTTCAACCTTTCTCTGTAACTTAGTTACTGAAACCCAGGCAACATTCCAGTAAATCTCCTCTGTACTCTCTCTATTTTCTTTACAACCTTCCTATAATTAGGCGACCTAAATTATACATCATACTCCAGAATTGGCATCACCAATGCCTTGTAGAATTTTAACATTATATCCCAACTTCTATAATCAATGTTCTGATTTATAAAGCCCAGCACACCAAACGCTGTCTTTACCATCCTATCTACATAAGTTTCCACTTTCAGGGAACTGTGCATAGTTATTCCCAGATCCCTCTGTTCAACTGCATTCTTCAATTCCCTACCATTTACCGTGTACGTCCTATTTTGATTTGTCCTGCCAAGATGTAGCACCTCACACTTATCAGCATTAAACTCCATCTGCCATATTTTAGCCCACTCTTCCAACCGGCATAAATCTCTCTGTAGACTTTGAAAATCTACTTGACTATCCACAACCCCACCTATCTGAGTATTATCTGCATACTTACTAATCCAATTTACCACACCATCATCCAGATCATTGATGTACATGACAAACAGCAGTGGATACAACACATATCCCCGTGGCACCCCACTGGTCACTGGCCTCCAACCTGACAAACAACCATCTACCATTACACTCTGACATCTCCCATTCAGCCACTGTTGAATCCATCTTGCTACTCCACCATTAATACACAACAATTGAACCTTCTTAACCAACCATCCGTCAGGAACCTTGTCAAAGGCCTTACTGAAGTCCATATATACAACATCCACTGTTTAACCCTCATCAATTTCCCGAGTAACCTCTTCAAAACATTGAAGAAGATTAGTCAAACATGGCGTTCCAGGCACAAATTCACGTTGACTCTTCCCAATCAGACCCTGTTTGTCCAGATGCTTATATAAATTATCTCTAAGTATCCTTTCCATTAATTTTCCCACCACTGACGTCAAACTAACAGGCCTATAATTGATAGGTTTACTGTTAGACCCCTTTTTAAATAATGGAACAACATGCGCAGTACGCCAATCCCCCGGCACTAATCCCGTTTCTAATGACATGTGAAACATTTCTGTCATAGCCCCTGCTATTTCTACACTAACTTCCCCCAATGTCCTAAGGAATATGCTGTTCGGACCTGGAGACGTATCCACTTTTATATTTTTCAAAAGAGTCAGTACTCCCTCTTCTTTATACTGCACCTAATTTACTTAAGCACCTAATTTACTCCATGCTGCCTATAATTATTGTAGAATTCGCTCTTTTTCCGATCCAGGGGTCCAATGTCCCTTGAAAACCATGGCTCTTTCCAATTTTTACTATTTCCTTTCAACCGAAAAGGGACATAAAGATTCTGTACTCTTAAAATGTCACCTTTAAATGTCCTCCATTTATCTTCCACATCTTTCCCATAAAACAAACTGTTCCAATTTACTCCTTTTAAATTCTTTCGCATCTCCTCAAAGTTAGCTTTTCTCCAATCAAAAATATCAACCCTAGGTCCAGTTCTGACCCTTTCCATAATTGTATTGAAACTAATGATATTGTGATCACTGGTCCCGATCTCCGTGAGCTGAATCGCTTTCATGCGTCCGTAAACTGCCTTATTTGTTTCAGTCACTATCTCTCCTTCACCACTAATCTCCAATATATGGTTCGGGGTGTAAAACATGTTTGCTCTCTCCATATAGGAGCTATACGGCCCTCTACACTTTTGAAAAGTGCCAAGGTTTCCGATGTTGCCCGTGGGCGCTGCGTCGTGTGATTCTCTTTTTATTTTAAGTCCGTTAAAAAAACTGATTTCCTCTCTGTTCTGGTATATCTATTCCCATAAAACGTATCTGTACAAAGGCTATTCAACTTGAGCAACTCGACAAAAACAAATCTTACAGAATGATAAGGGCAGCATCTTGCCACGCACACACAACATAGAGAGAGACTGACAAACTATCGACGATTTCTCCAGCTGCTGTTTTAAACTCCAGTCCCCTGCGGAGAAGGAGAAGGATCTGCAACCTATCGTGTCCGACCCGCAAACAACTGCGACCCAACTACGTATGTACAGTTTAAAATGTTAAACAATACTGCATGTTACACAAAAGTCCTGCACTGTATTTAAAAGATGAGTTTACAAATTTTTCTCCTATCCACGTCGCCAATTGTGTTATATTCCGGACGCCAGAATGAATAACTAATTACTCGCAGGTTGCCTGGATCACGAGAGAGAGGTTCACAACCCAAATTTCTCTATTTATATTGAACACCAACTCATTAACATATACATGAATATGTATGAATACATTATTATACCACGCTCGCGTCCACTCTCGGCGCACAATGGGTGTTATCATTGAATCCATGTAACCTGCAAAGCCTAATGTCTTCGGGAGGAGAGACGAAACCGAAGCAATTGGAGGAACTCACGGGGAGGCAAACAGTAGGTGCAAACGTAAAACAGATAGCACACGGTCAAAATCGAACCCAGAGTTTTGGCGCTGTTATTCAGTAGCTCTACTACATGCGCCACTGCGTCGACCTTGTGTGTTTCGTGTCCGTCTCACATCACCACCCTCAATATGTTTTTAATGGGGACGTAAGGCTGATTCAGTAATCACCGCTCTCACACTCGGTGCTTTCTTTAAAATCTACTTTAACTAAATCCCAACTATTCGATAAAGTATGTGTATAGAATTTGTGAGGTTATGTTGCAGCTGTATAATACGTTAGTGACAATGCATATAGTATATTGTGCTCAGTTCTGGACACCATGTTATAAGAAATATATTGTCAAGCTTGAAAAGCCTGAGAGAAGATTTACGACATTATTGCCAGAACTAGAGGGTGCGAGCTACAGGGAGAGGTTGAGGAGGCTGGATCACTATTCCTTGGTGCGCAGGAGGATGACGAGTGACCTTATAGAGCTGTCGATATGAATGAGCTGTCTATAATAGGTAGATTCACACGCTTGCCTAGATTAGGGGAATCGAGGACCAGCGGACATAGGTTCCAGATTAAGGGGGAAATATTTAATTGGATCTCGTGGGGTAACCTTTTCACACTAAGGGTGGTGTGTATGTAGAACAAGCTGTTCGATGGGGTATCTGAGACGTTGACTGTCACAGCATGTAAGACACATTTAACGGGTACATGGATAGGTCTGGTTTGGAGGGATATGGACCAAGCGCAGGCAGGTGGGAGCAGTGTATGTCCGTTGTGGGCAAGTTGGGCCGAATGGCCTGTTTCCACAATCTATCACTCTATGACTCCATGACTCTTAAAGTGTCAGTAATTGGGGGGCATTTAGAGAATGTATTAAAGGATTGAAAAGGAAAAGGAAATAAATTGACTCATTAAGTGACATCTCATGTGAACACGATGGCAGAGAAGGCAAGAGAGAAGGGAGGCCTATCACGTGTAAAAACACTGAGATGTGTACTTGACGACCTGTAACGCCTAGGGCCACGGGCCAGTGCAAAGGGATATGCATTGCATACCATTGGGCCATTTGGAAGAATGGGCTAAAAGATGGCAGATGGAGTTTAATGCTAATAAATGTGAGATGCTACACCTTGGCAGGACAAATCAAAATAGGACGTACATGGTAAATGGTAGGGAATTGGAGAATACAGTTGAACAAAGGGATCTGGAAATTATCGTGCATAGTTCCTTGAAGGTATAATCTCATACATATAGGGTGGTAAAGAAAGCTTTTTGAATGCTAGCCTTTATAAATCAGTGCATTGAGTATAGAAGCTGGGATGTAATGTTAAAATTGTACAAGGCATTGGTGAGACCAAATCTGGAGTATGGTGTACAATTTTGGTCGCTTAATTATAGGAAGGATGTCAACACAATGGAGACAGTACAGAGGAGATTTACTAGAATGTTGCCTGGGTTTCAACAACTAAGTTACATAGAAAGGTTGAATAAGTTTGTTTTTTATTCTCTGGAGCGCAGATGGTTAAGGGGAGACTTGATATAAATATTTAAAATGATGAGAGGGATAGACAGAGTTGATGTGGACACGGTTTTCCCTTTGAGAATAGGGAAGATTCAAACAAGGGGACATGACTTCAGAATTAAGGGGCATAAGTTTAGAGGTTACATGAGGGGCACCTATTAACTCAGAGAGTGGTAGCGGTGTGGAATGAGCTTCCAGTGGAAATGGTGGAGGCAGGTCCGCTGGTATCATTTAAAAATGAATTGGATAGGCATATGTATGAGAAGGGAATGGAGGGTTATGGTATGAGTGCAGGCAGGTGGGACTAAGGGAAACAAAGTTGTTCGGCACGGACTTGTAGGGCCGAGATGGCCTGTTTCAGTGCTGTAATTGTTATATGGTTATATGGTTATATGGTGAGCAGCACCCAAACAAACGTCTCCAACTACGACCCAGCCAAGGTCGAGTCTTTGGGCATAGGGAGCATTGTTTGGACAATTATGCTGGTCTCTTACTTTGTGGACCTGCAAGACATCTCGGCCAAGAAGGAGCTGAATTTGTGCACCAGGGTCGAGTTCAGGGATGAGGTGAGCAATAGCCTCAATACAATACAATACAATACAAATTTATTATCATTTGAGCCCCAGTGAGACTCAAACGAAATGTTGTTTCTACAGCCATACAAACAAAGACACTGTCTTACAGACATACACATAATTAAATTCACACAAACATCCATCACAGTGAAGCCACTGTGATGGAAGGCAAGTCTTTTCTCTCCCCTGTTCTCCGTGTCTCTCCCGATGTCCAAGCCCCAGGCGGGCGATGATAAGTCCCACGGCCATTTTAGGCCGCGCGGGGCGATTTACGGGCCCGCTCCCGGTCTGAAAGTCCAAGGTTGGAACCCCCACGGGCGATGGTGAGTCCCACGGCCATGAAGCCGCGCCAGGTGATGTACTGTCCCGGTCCGGGTTGTTCCAACCCCGTGACACCGGCTGGAGAAGTCGCGTTGCGGGAGTTCCGGGAAGCGGTCTCTCTCTCTCCTCCCAGACCCGCGAGCTCCCGATGTCCCAGTCCACCGGACCTGCGGCTGCGGCTGGAGCCTCCGAGCCCCAGGAGTCGAGTCGCAGCAGCGAGTCACCGCCGCTCCCCACGCTCCGAGGCCGGCCAGCCCCACGATGGTGAGTAGTCCGCAGCTCCGCAGCTCCGCAGTCTCCCGAGCCCCCGGGTCGTTCAGGCTGGAGGCCGCTCCACGTTGCTAGGCCCCAACGACAGCCGAGACCCGACAGGGAAAAAGTCGGGTCTCCCGGACAGGGAAGAGATTTAAAACAGTTTCCCCCTCCCCCCCCCCCCCGCCCCCCACATTTACACATTTAAAAATACTATTAAAAAACACCAAACACTACATTTAACTAGACAAAAAATAAAAAAAAAGACAGACAGGCTGTAGGGGCCGCTGCAACGGGTGAGTCGCGCCGCCAACTAGGTGGGACTGGTGTTTGGCAGCCTCAGGAGTAGGGATTTCTGATCCCTACTGTATGAAATATTTGGGATGTAAGGTGAGTGGATGCGATAAGGATCAATAATGTTGAATTAATCTCTGTAAATATTGTCACCTATAATGAATGATGAGAGATGGCGGGAATTGTGAGACTTCTTCCACCCGGTGAATAGTCAAACAACTGGGGAAGTGATTTTGTTCATTGATTCTGTAATGATCAGCAGGGATGGTTGATAATAGTTTGATGACTTCACTGGGAACAGCAAATCACTCATTTTTAAAAAGTCCATATTTTGTTCATATTTCTTCTCTTTGAATTTACAACATTTCATCACATTGTGGCCCACTTCATCACAAAACGGAAAAAAAAATCCCTTCTTAATAGTTAGTGCATCCTCTCTGGTACCACCCAGCGCCTTCTTATGTATTATAGTGGTAGCAACATTGCTTTTCTTAGGCCCTGTCTTTTGTTTAGTTTTGGTAAAAGTAGAACCTTTATAAGTTGCAAGTGGTTTGGCTTCTTCAATAGTTCCGTGGTATGAGTTTAACATGTACTATTCTTCTCTTTCTAAAAATTCCACCAGGTCTGGTGGCCTGGCTACTTTTTTGCTCTTATATCATACTTCTTCTGCCCTATCTCTCCACCTTTCTCTCATTCTTCTGGGCAACTTATTAATGACGATTCATTTTTCATCGAGCTGCTACATTCTCTCGGAAATATTGCACAATCACTCAATTTTTCTCCATCTTCTGGTTTGATTTCTTTCCAAGCATGGGCCTTTTCAATGTATGCATTCGTAATCCTCCGTAATCCCAATAGCAAAGAAACCAGTTGTGGCCTGCCTAAATGACTCCCGCCCTGTCACCCTGACCCCAATAATAATGACGTGCTTTGAACCCCTGGTGAAACCCCACATTACTGCCAGCCTCCCCTCATCGTTAGACCCCCTCCAGTTTGCCTATCACCCCAACCGTTCTACGGAGGATGCCATCTCTATCACGCTGCACACGGTACTCACGCATCTGGAAAACAAAAACACATACGCCAGAATCCTGTACATTGATTTCAGCTCAGCGTTTAACATCATCATCCCACAGAGACTTGTGGAGAAAATAACCCTGCTGGGCCTCAACACCACCCTGTGTCACTGGATCTTGGGCTTTCTGACAGAGAGACCGCAGTCAGTCCGCGTTGGCAAGAATACCTCGGGCTCAATCACGCTGAGCACCGGCTCCCCTCAAGGCTGTGTGCTCAGCCCGCTGTTGTTCACGTTGCTCACACATGACTGTGCTGCCAGATTCAGGGAGAATAAGATCATAAAATTCGCGGATAACACCACAGTGGTGGGACTCATCAGCGGAGAGGATGAATCAATGTACAGGGAGGAAGTAAAACAACTAGTGGAATTGTGCGGCAACAACAATCTAGAATTAAATGTCGACAAAACGAAAGAGATGGTTGTCGACTTCAGGAGGTCGCAGGCAAAACACACACCCCTCAACATCAGTGGCACCAAAGTGGAGAGCATAAGGTTCCTCGGTGTGCAAATTACAGACAGTCTCACCTTGTCCAGGAACATCACTGGCATTGGAAAACGGCCCATCAGCGACTGCACTACCTGAGGAAACTCAAACAGGTCTCACTCCCCACTAACATCCTCAGGACTTTTTACAGGGGCACGGTAGTGTCTGTACTCTCGTGCTGTATAAACACGGAGTATTCCAACTGTAACAGCTCAGACAGGAAGGCTCTGCAGAGGGTAGTGAGGGGAGCAGTGAGGATCATTGGCGTCCCCTAATCTCGTTGCAGGAACTGTTCCAGAGCCGCTGTCGGAAGAATGTTCTGAGAATAGCTGAGGACAAACTGCACCCCCTCCACATACACCTGGATCTCCTGCCATCAGGCAAGGGATACCGTAGCATCAAAGCCCGGACTACAAGACTGCTAAACAGCTTCCTGCCACAAGCTGTGAGGCTGCTAAACAGTCACTCTGTACTCACAGTCACTTGGTTCTGCGGCTTGGCACGGACATTTTAATAACTGCCACAGGCCACTCAAAACAGCTGCCCTGGACATTTTAAGGATCGGTTTTACTGTATTTTAATGTTGCTGAATAACCTGTTTTTAACTATTTATACTGTTTCATCAGGGACTGGATTGTTGTGTGTGTTTTACTGTTATTATGTGTGAAATGTTTTAAGTTTCATGTGCGATGGTCCGGTATTCCCTGGGAAACGTATTTTCATTTTGCACTGCACAGCTGCTGCTTTTCAAGATGACAATAAAGATTGATTGATTGATTGATTGATTGATTGACTGATTGATTGATTGATTGATTGATTGATTGATCGATCGATCGATCGATCGATTGATTGATTGATTGATTGATTGATTGATTGATTGATTGATTGATTGATTGATTGATTGATTGATTGATTGATTGATTGATTGATTGATTGATTGATTGATTGATTGATTGATCACCAACATGTTCCTTTAGTAATCTTCTCGCCTTTCTATATCCCTGGCTGCCTGGCTCCATCTGACAACTTTCTACAAGGACCTTCAAACTTCCTTTTGTGTACTTCACCAGAAATCGTACGCGCTCTTTTACATCCTTAACTTTAATCTCTAATACCTCCTCTAGTGCCCTTACAAAAGTTTCATACTCCAAATGATCTCCAGGATACGTAGGAATTTCTACTGGTTGTAAAATGAGAGAGGTATTTTGTCGAGCTATAATCTCGTTGAATTCAGATTGTCTATTCAACAGTGCCAATAATCCATCCTGATGCCCTTCTCTTGACTCCACCTGTTGATAAACAGGCCTTTATGATTCAAACTGGCTTACCCGAGCCTGTGCACCAGGCCTCCACATAGCATGGTTTGTCTCGAGCATCCGCAGACGCTCCAATAGTCATAGGTTTCAATGTAGCACGCATTTGCTGTGTTGAGGTTTTACCCATCTTCCTCTGTTCCTGTTTCCAAAGCGTATAAAAGCAGTGGACCTCGATTATGGAATTGATCCAACTGCTAATTTACATCGAGCAGTTTTCCTTCTTGGTCCAGAGCTCATCGTCCTCGGTGATCTAGAGCTGCATCTTGACCCCACTCCATCGAGTATGTCCTTCCTGGTTTTGGCCACCGCCATCATTGTTCCTGCTGTCGCTTCATCTGTTCCTCTCTGTCGTCTTATCTTGCTTCATCTCTTCTTGCTGTCGTGTCATCTTATGTGTTCTCTCTTCTAGCTGTAACACCATCTCTTCTTGACGTCGCCTCATCTCTCGCTCGCTCATGTTTTTTCTTCACGGCATCCGCTTCCATTGAGAGCACAGCTAAATCAGCTTTTGCTCAAAATTGAGCAGAAGCCCTCGAAACCGAACTGACTGAGCAACCAAATCTGCGGCCTGATTTTCGTGAAGATACATTCGAGATAAAATCTCGACGTCTAAATTCATCTTCCATTCTGGCACCTTGTTGCTTCGCACTTCCAGCTACAAAGCTCGTCACTTGTGACATAATTTCAGATAACCACTTCTCTGCATTTTTCTTGAACCCATTGAATATCTTCTTCGTGTCTTCATCCTCCTGGGTATAACGTCTGCGTTCTTCCCAAGACAGGACTGAACACAGCAGTACCTTCTGTTTCTTTCCAACCTCCTGGTAGACGTTCCATAGTTGGCTCATATTAGATTTCACCTTGATCACGTTCTGTTCTGATTACATTAGTGATTTATGTGTATCAATTAATCTCGTCACCTGCAGCCATAATTCATTTCTCTCATTCTCGGTTTCCCTCAGACAGGCAGCATGTGAAATATCTGTTTCTTCAAGTTGTCTAGTTCTTTCTTCACCACCACGTGGTTCTTCTGACATCGCTCTGCCTTCATCTTCTTCTAAATTCATGATTTTAAAGAGGTTGTGTCAAATTGCCAAGTCTTTAAATTAGTCGAACAAATCTGTACTAGTAGCTGTGGCTTTGTTTTTTAATCAACAATTTATTCCAAAACTAAAAACATACTGATAATGCAGAGAAGATCTCTCTAAGACCAGGTGCAAAACGTGGCTCTAATGCAATGGAATACAATTATCAGGAGCGACTGAAAACAATGCAAGGTCGGTCTACATTCCCCAGACACGCTGGATAAAACAACTTCTGAGCTCCGTTACAGAAGTATTTTAATTTAAACCGTGGTTTTAATTCAAAGAGTAATAATCGATTTGTACTCACAAATACAGTGATGCGTCTCGATGCTGTAGATAGACCTCTAGGCTCCTCACACCGAGATCTAGTTCCTCCTGGAACCACTTTCGTCTGGCTCAAACCTCTCCGAGAATTTTAAACAATCTTTTGTCCACTTCTCTGGGACTGCATTTCTTATTCAGTTCAATGACTGGAACCAGTCCTCTCTGGCTCTGCCTCTCCGAGGTCTTAGCCTGGTCGTCCTTCTCTGGCTGTGCCTCTCCGAGGTCTTGGCCTTCTTCGCTTCGATTCATTCTTCTGTCCCTCTCTCTGGGACTGGTATTTAATCCCCGCCGGACGTATCCTTCTACTTAATGTACCGGTAGATTATTATATCGTTCAGTTAATTAGCACCCTGGCCGCTATTTGGATGAGAATGGTTGAAGGGGGTGCCTTCTGAACACATGCAAGCCAACTCACAGAGACCTTCAGACCTTCTTCTCAGATATGACTTCAAAACACAGTCTTTTGATGAATAAAGGCTTTATTGGTGATGGAAAACAGTGAAATACATCCTTCTTCCGAATCGTTACTGTAATCTTTTTCGAACTCCAGCTTATTATTTAGACATTATTAAACTCCTCGTGTCTCCGTAACACTGGCAAGATCTCCTTTAGATCTCCCATGGACGCAGCATGGCCCGCATGCTCTTACACATTCTTACATGTTCTTACATGTGGTTCTTACATGTTTTTGCATGATCTTACATGGGAGAAGGGTTCACGTTCCCCATGGTCTCCAAACTAATCTAAAAACTAAACTTCTGCGCAAGCAGCTAAGCTCCCACAACACGTCATAAATCCCACCCACAATATAACAAGCAGTCTAAAATGGAAACATAGAAACATAGAAACATAGAAAATAGATGCAGGAGTAGGCCATTCGCCCCTCCGAGCCTGCACCGCCATTCATTATGATCATGGCTGATGATCCAACTCAGTATCCCATCCCTGCCTTCTCTCCATACCCCCTGATTCCTTTAGCCACAAGGGCCACATCTAACTCTCTCTTAAATATAGCCAATGAACTGGCCTCAACTACCTACTGTAACAGAGAATTCCAGAGATTCGCCACTCTCTGTGTGAAAAATGTTTTCCTCATCTCGGTCCTAAAAGATTTCCCCCTTATCCTTAAACTGTGACTCTAGTTTTGGACTTCCCCAACATCGGGGATACACTTCTTGCATCCAGCCTGTCGAACCCCTCAATAATTTTGTAAATTTCTATAAGATCCCACCACAATCTTCTAAATGCTAGCGAGTACAAACCGAGTCTATCCAGTCTCTCTTCACGTGAAACTCCTGTCAGAAATACTGTACAGTCTGTGACCACTTCAGCACTACTTCACAGTGTGTCACTACATCCGTACAACTCCACAGTGTGAAACTCCATCAGTTATACTCCACTGTATGTTACTCTATCAGAACCTCCCCACAATGTGTCACCATCAGAACTACCTGACAGGTTATCATTCCAGCAGTATTATCGCACAATATGTCACTCCATCACTACTACCCCCAAAGTGTGTCCATCCACCAGAGTTACTCTAGAATATGTCATACATCAGTACTGCCCCACAATGTGTCGCCCCATCAATACTACTCCACATTGCGTTGCTCCATCAGCACTTCACCAAACTATGCCGCTCCATCAGGACAACCAAATAGCGTGGTGTCCTGGGCCTCCTCCATTGTCAGACTGAGGCCCAGCGCGAATTGGAGGAACAGGACCTCGTATTTCACTTGGGTAGCTAACACAGCAGCGGTATGAACATTGACTTCTCTAACTTCAAATATCCCTTGCTTTCCATCTTTCTTCATCCTCTTCCCCTTCCCAGTTCTCCCACCAGTCGTACTGTCTCCGACTACATTGTATCTCTGTCACGCCCTCTCATGTGACATCAGTCTGAAGAAGGATCTCGCCCCGAAACGTCACCCATTCGTTCTCTCCAGTGATGCTGCCTGTCCAGCTGATTTACTTCAGCATTGTGTGTGTATTTACGCTACAGAGTGTCACTCCATTTGTACTACCATACATGTTATCAATTCATTAGTACTACATGTGTACCACTCCACAATATGTCACCCCATCAGTAATGCGCCATAGTGTATCTCTCCATCAGTATCACCCCAATGTGACACTCCATCAATGCTCCTCTTCGGTAAGTCACTCCATCAGTACAACGTGTGTAATTCCATCTGCACTAACACACAGTTCATTACTCCACCAGTATTACCCCACACTGTTTGTCACTTCAAATGTACCACCCCAGAGTGTCAGTCCATCTCTACGTCCCCAGAGTGTCACACCATCAGTACTGCACCTCAGTGTCATTCAATCAGTACTACCCCACAGTGTTTCCCTCCATCAGCAGTACCATAGAATGTGTCACTACATCAGTAATACCCCAAAGAGTGTCACTCCATCAGCACTGCCCTTGAATATATGTGTCTCTCTATCAGTACTACAGCACAATGTGTCATTTCATCAGGACTACCCCACAGTGTGTAATTCCATAGTTACTAGCACAACATGTCATCATTTCAGTACTACACCACAGCGTGTCAGTACATCAGTACTAGCCGCACTGTGTCACTCCATCACGACAACCTCACAGTTCATCATTCCAATAGAACTACCCCACCGTGTGTCACTCCATCAGTACTATATCACAGTGTCATTCCAACAGTGTTGCCCCACAGTGTCACTTCCATCAGTCCTACCCACAGAATGTCACCCCATCTGTACTACGCCTCAGTGTGTCACTCCAACATTACCACCACAGTGTGTCACTCCATCAGTACCACCACAGTGTGTCACTCCATCAGTACCACTACAGTGTGCGCACCAACAGTACCACCACAGTGTGTTACTCCAACAGTACCACCACAGCGTGTCACTCCATCAGTACCACCACAGTGTGTTACTCCAACAGTACCACCACAGTGTGTCACTCCATCAGTACCACCACAGTGTGTCACTCCATCCGTACCACCACAGTGTGTCCCTCCATCAGTACCACCACAGTGTGTCCCTCCATCAGTACCACCGCAGTGTGTCCCTCCATCAGTACCACCACAGTGTGTCACTCCATCAGTATCACCACAGTGCGTCACTCCATCAATAGAATAGAATAGAATAGAATAGTTTATTTTTTGTCATTGTAACATGAACCATGTACAACGAAATTTAAAAATGTCAGCCAGTCAGTGCACCATTCAAACATTTCTAAAAGCTAACGATACATACAAGGTAAAATATTAAAAGATAAACAACGAAAATAAATATCACGAAAATAGCACGCATTAACACCCAACCCTCCATCCTTCTGTCGATTTCACAGTATACCACAGTCCCTTAGTATGTCTCGCCCCTGCGTTCCTTGGCGGCTACATTTAGTGCCTTTATAGCAGTGGGGTAAAAACTGTTTTTTAGTCTGTTCGTCCTTGTCCAATGGTGTTGCTGTGGTGGGCGGGGGTGCAGTCATGTGTGTAGATGGTGTAGAGCAGGGGGCTCAGTACGCAGCCCTGTGGAGAGCCGGTAGTGAGGCTGAGGGCCGTGGATGTATGATGGCCCACTCTGACTCTCTGGCTGCGACCCGACAGGAAGCTATTTATCCACGTACAGGTGGAGTGTGGAAGTCCCAAGTCCCCCAGTTTGTCCACCAGTTTGTGGGGAAGGATGGTATTAAAAGCAGAGCTGTAGTCCACAAAGAGCATCCGCACGTAGCTTCCCCGCTGCTCCAGGTGAGACAGTGCAGCATGGAGAGCTGTGGCTACAGCGTCCTCTGTAGATCTATTTGTTCAGTACGCAAACTGGTGGAGGTCAAAGCTTCGGGGCAGGAGTGATGTGATGTGACCCCGGCCCAGTTTTTCAAAACACTTCATCACCACTGGTGTGAGTGCGACTGGCCGGTAGTCGTTGAGGCTGGAGATGTTGGTTGTTTTGGGCAAGGGGACTATGGTGGAGGACTTCAGACAGGGTGGAACAGTGGACTGTGCCAGAGACTGGTTAAAAATCCTCGCCAGCTGGTCTGCGCATTCCTTCAACACGCGTCCAGAGACGCCGTCAGGTCCAGTAGCCTTCCTTGGATTGATGGCCCGCAGCGTGCGCCTCACCTCATGCTCCTCTATCTTGAGGGTTAGGCTGCTGTGGACCATGTGCTGTGATGTGGCTGTCTCGGGTGGCTCCACTTCAAAGCGAGCAAATAAGTGGTTCAGCTCCTCTGCCAGCGAGGCGTCACCTTCAACAGCTCCAAGGTTGGTCTTATAGTTGGTGAGATACTGGATCCCCTGCCACACCTGCCTGCTGTTATTACTGTCCAGGTGGTCCTCTATCTTCCACCTGTAGTTCGATTTGGCCTCTCTGATGCCTCTCTTCAGGTTAGCTCGGGCCGTGCTGTATAAAGCCCTATCGCCAGACCTAAAAGCGGTGTCCCTCTCTTTCAACAGCTGCTGGACCTCCCGGGTCATCCAGGGCTTCTGGTTGGGGTAGACCCGGATGCGTTTGTCCACTGTGACCGTGTCCATGCAGTTTTTAATGTAACACAGTACACTGTCTGTGAACCCCTCCAGGTCCCGGTGTTCAAACACCTCCCAGTTGGTCCTGTCGAAACAGTCCTGCAGCTGCTGAGAAGCACCATCAGGCCAGGTTGTGATGGTCTTTGTAATAGTAGGAGCGGTTTTCCTGAGTGGGGCATATGCAGGAATTAAGAGCAGGGACATATGGTCAGACTGGCCCAGGTGTGGTAGTGGTCTAGCCCTGTAGCCCAGCTTGATGTTACCACCGTGGAGTGATCACTCCAATCAGTACCACCACAGTGTGTCACTCCATCAGTACCATCACAGTGTTTCACTCGATCAGTACCACCGCAGTGTGTTGTTCCATCAGTACCACCATAGTGTGTCATTCCATCAGTACCACCGCAGTGTGTTACTCCATCAGTGCCACCACAGTGTGTCATTCCATCAGTACCACCGCAGTGTGTCACTCCATCAGTACCACCACAGTGTGTTACTCCATCAGTGCCACCACAGTGTCCCTCCATTAGTACCACCACAGTAAGTCACTCCGTCAGTACCACCACAGTGTGTTACTCCATCAGTGCCACCACAGTGTCCCTCCATCAGTACCACCACAGTAAGTTACTCCGTCAGTACCACCACAGTGTGTTACTCCATCAGCACCACCACAGTAAGTCACTCCGTCAGTACCACCACAGTGTGTCACTCCATCAGTACCACCGCAGTGTCACTCCATCAGTACCACCACAGTGTCCCTCCATCAGTACCACAACAGTGTGTCACTGCATCAGTGCTGCCCCATTTTCTCCCTCCAACAGTAGTATCCCACTGTGTGTCACTCCATCAGTGAACGGAGACAGGGCAGCCCATAGAGGGGGAATAGAGAGGGTAGGAGAGAAAGTAACAGTCCAGTGAGAGTGACATCAGTAAGGATGGAGGGAGAGAGAACGAGAGGAGGGAGAGGTGCTGCATCATTTGCCGATTTATTTAGGTTTAGGACAATTTTGAGGCGGCAATATTTCTGTTCTCTACGTGTCTTTGGGTCGTTCCTCCTCAGAGGTGATGAAGGAAGGCAGAGAATGTTATTGCCCCATCGTATAGTCAGATCTATTCCATACAAGCGGGGAGTGAATGGTTCCCGGGGTCAGTCAGCGGGAGTGTGGGATTGAGGTCACATTCAGTGAAGCCGCGATCATATTGAGTGGTGAAGCAGAGTGGGGGGTTTGGGGGCATTTTAGTCGGAGGTGATGTTTTGAACTAATTCGTCAACCTGTGGACAAAGGTCGCCGTCCAGTCCACCTTCAAACTGGGCACCAGAAGCCCTGAGAGGGTCCCTGGAATTTGGCATTGCCTTGCTGAATGAAACGGATTGAAGGTAATCAGACAAACAACATGAGGTGGAGAGTTGGATCTGATGGAGTTTGAAACAATATCCCCTTTGCTGGCACAATGCCGCCCGCCCGCCCGCTCCCAATTTCCATCCCTCAGTATCTATCGCCACAATTCCCAGTCTTTGGAGTTTCACAATCAATTCCCTGAATAAATCACAACCTGTTTATCTGTCTGTCTCAGCAGGGATTTCACTCGGCTGATGTCATCTGTTTGTGAATCATTTGAAAATCTCTATTTTTAAACTCTGATGAAACTCCACTGTCCCGGTGGAGCCGGAAAATGGTATAAAATCTCCAGGAACGTTGTGTCCCAACATTTCATTCCGAGACATTACCGGTAGCTCACGGGGACACGTCGCTGGGCAGAGAAAATGGTGGAATTGTGGCACAGATATGTCAGTGTGGAGAAAATCCTGTACGTGATCATTGCTGCCGTTGGAATCCCTGGTAAGTGAGCAGAACAATTCAAGTTTTATAACACCATCCGTGTGTTAACTGGTGTTGACCTGATTCTCATCATGTTACAAGTTCCCAACTGACGATCGTTGTACAAGAGTATGTGAAGAATATCAATCCTCTCTGTGAAATATTTGTGAATTAACGCTGCTGTGATTTGTCTTATTTTCAGACATCTGAAACTAAGCCTCATTTTCTCTCAATGCTGCCGGTCAGGAGCCGCTAGAATGTTGATCTTGCCTTCAGTGGCACCTTGCACAGAGTTGTCCCAGTGCCCGGGACAGGCAGGCAACTCGACGGTGTGACTGGGAGAGAGGGGTTCACATTGTGAAGTTCACTGTGACTGAGTTATTGATCAGAGTGAACAGCCACTCGCTCCTGTGGACACTGTGTCTTACTGTGGAGTGTGTGTGTGTGTGTGTGTGTGTGTGTGTGTGTGTGTGTGTGTGTGTGTGTGTGTGTGTGTGTGTGTGTGTGTGTGTGTGTGTGTGTGTGTGTGTGTGTGTGTGTGTGTGTGTGTGTGTGTGTGTGTGTGTGTGTGTGTGTGTGTTGTGTGTGTTGTTACTGAACTCACTGTGGAATGAATCCATTAACGGAGCCACTCTGTTGCCGGATTCCATGTTGTCCCTGCCTTCCCTCTGGAAGCCTCCTCGTTCCCATCAGATGCCGAGTTCCCAGAGCCCTGGTTAAACGGGGCCGGCCGCTCACGGTTAAGTCTGTGAAAGCGGCCCCATCACAGACTGTGAGCAGCAGCAAGGTTCACTATAGAAAGGACCATTGCCCCTATTGTAGCGGGTGGGTGGCTGCTCGTCCCCTCCCCGCCCGAAGCAGGCAGGCAGGTAGGGCACTGGTCGGAGCCGGCTCTGGCATTGTTCAACGTGTAGCAGCCGAGCACCGACTCCAACACTCCTGATCTTGAGCTGAAAGTCGAGCCGGTGTTCAGCCCCGGAAACTGAGGTGTTGAGTAAATGCCCAGTGTCCGTCCCCTTGTCTTTCCGCAGTGAATTTAGTAGCGATTGTGATCCTGTCCCGGGGAAAGTGCGGCCTCTCCACCTGCACCACTCGTTACCTGGTGGCCATGGCAGCGGCCGATCTACTGGTCCTGATCACCGAGGTCATTTTGTCTCGGCTCCGATAGCATTACTTTTATTGGAATTTCCTGGCCATCACCCCTGTGTGCAGTGTTAACGAAGTACTGACGTTTGCAGCTACAGACTGTTCTGTCTGGTTCACCGTCGCTTTCACCTTTGATCGGTTTGTCGCCACTTGTTGCCAGAAGCTGAAAACTAAATATTGTAGCGGGAAAACTGCGGCTGCGGTTTTGGCA
Organism: Leucoraja ocellata; assembly: GCA_036785375.1. NCBI lineage: Eukaryota > Metazoa > Chordata > Chondrichthyes > Rajiformes > Rajidae > Leucoraja > Leucoraja ocellata. The sequence continues at coordinate 918,803 of JAWMAR010000332.1, forward strand.
ACAACCGGCATTCTGTTCTGCCTGAAAAACGTTCCCCGCTACTTCACAATGGAAACCTGGACAATCATCGACAATGTCCCGTGGGGCTGTGTCGGGGTGAACAGTTATTTCACTGACCCCGGGTGGGTGGCATTTGACTGGATCGACACGGTTTTAACTCCGTTCCTCCCTTTCGCTGTAAACCTGCTGCTCAACGCTCTGACAGTCCGCCACATTTTAGTGGCCAGTCGGGTCCGTAAGGGGCTGAGGGGTGAGAGCAAGGGGGAGAACCGCAGTGACCCGGAGATGAAAAGCAGGAAGAGGTCTATGGTTTTACTCTTCACCATCTCCGGCAGCTTCATCCTCCTGTGGATGACAATTGTTGTAAACGTTGTCTATTACCAGATGACAGGAATTGGAAATGATATGAATGATTCTCAATGGATCTTTCAAAACGTCGGGTTTTTACTGGGGAATCTCAGCTGTTGCACCAACACATTTATTTACGCGGTGACCCAGTCCAAGTTCAGGGAGCAGGTGAAGAGCGCTGTGAAATATCCGATCACCTCAGTGCTTCGGCTCATTAAAAAATCCGCGCCCTAAGCGCATCCATCCCAGAGGCAGCCGTAGTCTCTCCGCTCCAGGCTCCGGCTCCGCACATTCACCTCTGGAGCCATGAGGGAGGGATGAGCTGGTCAAAATTGACTGGAGCGATACCGTATCAGGGATGACAGTGGAACATCGATGGCAGGTATTTCTGGGAATAATACAGAAGGTGCAGGATCAGTTCATTCCAAAGAGGAAAGCAGATTGCAAGGGGAGTAAGGGGCATACGTGGCTGACAAGGGACGTCAGGGAGAGTATAAAATAAAAGAGAAGTACAACGTAGCAGAGATGAGCGGGAAGCAAGAGGATTGGGTAATGTTTAAAGAACAACAAAATATAACCAAAAGGACAATATGGGGAGAAAAGATGACGTACGCAGATAAGCTAGCCAATAACATAAAGCAGGATAGTAAAAGCTTATTTAGGTATGTGAAGAGGAAAAACATAGTTAAGACCAAAGTTGCACCCTTGAAGACCGAAAAAGGTGAATTGCTTATGGAGAACAAGGACATGGCAGATGAGTTGAACAGGTACTTTCGATCCGTCTTCACTAAGGAGAACACAAACAATCTTCCTGATATAGTAGTGGCCAGGGGATCTGGGGTGAGGGAGGAACTGAAGGAAATCCACATTAGGCAGGAAATGGTGTTGGGTATGTAGACTGATGGGATTGAAGGCTGTTAAATCCGCAGGGCCTGATGGCCTGCATCTCATTTTTTTTCTTTTCACATTTCGTTCTCTCTCTCTTCTTTAAATCATTTTAGATTACATTTATTTTTCCCCTCTGAGCTCTTGGTTTTTTTTTAAAGCGGTGTTTTGGCCTATGGTTAGTTTTACTGTTACAAAAACATATATTTACACACGCGCAACGCACTATTTATCGGGTTGGGTCTTTTCTTGACAAATTTCACACAGTTCGACTACAAATGAGATGAGGAAATGTGTGAGGAACAGAGATAGTTTCTCTTTCATCCATTAACGTGTAAACGACCAGAAATGTACATACTTTGAGAGAGAGAGACAGAGAGGAGAGAGGGAGTGAGAGACAGACACAGGGAGACGGACAACGAAAGAGAGAACGAGAGACAAAGAGAGAGAGAGAGAGAGAGAGAGAGAGAGAGAGAGAGAGAGAGAGAGAGAGAGAGAGAGAGAGAGAGAGAGAGAGAGAGAGAGAGAGAGAGAGAGAGAGAGAGAGAGAGAGAGAGAGAGAGAGAGAATGAGAGAGAGAGAGAGAGAGAGAGAGAGAGAGAGAGAGAGAGGGGGGGGGAGAGAGAGAGAGAGAGAGAGAGAGCATATGAGAGAGAGAGAGAGAGAGAGAGAGAGAGAGAGAGAGAGAGAGAGAGAGAGAGAGAGAGAGAGAGGAGGGAGGAGTAGAGTGAGAGAGAGGGGTGAGAGGGAGGAGTAGAGTGAGAGAGGGGAGAGAAAGACAGAGTCGAGCAGAGAGAGAGTCGGGGAGAGAAGGAGATAGAGGGAGAGAGGGAGGAGAGAGGGAGAGAGAGAGAGAGAGAGGAGGGGAGAGAGGGAGGAAACAAAGAGGGGAGGGATGGGAGAGAGAGAGACGAGAGAGAGGGAGGGAGAGTATAAGACCTAGATGAGGCCACATTTGGAGTATTTTGTTCCGTTGTGGGTCCTGTGTTATTGGAAAGATTTTGCCAAACTGGAACCTCTACAGAGACATTTTACAAGGATGCAGCAGCCAGGGTCTGGCCTATGGGGAGTGGTTGAGTTGGCTACTCCTTGAAGCGCAGGAGGAAGCAGGGTGAGCATATAGAGGTGCCTAAGGTCAGAAGATGGATATATCGGGTGGAAGCACATATTCTCTTGCCCTGCATTAATAATCGAGGTGCAGAGAACATAGGTTTAAGGTGAAGGGGAAAAGATGTAAAAGGAATCTGAGGGATTTTTTTTCACACAAATGGTGCTGGATGTGTGGGACGAGATGCCTGAGGAGGTAGTTGAGGCAGGGGGACTTTCCAACATTTATGACACAGTAAGATAGGTTTGTGGCTAGGACAAGTTTGGAGAGATATGGACCAAATGCGCGCAGGTGGGTCTAGTGTAGTTGGGGCATGGTGGCCGGTGTGGGCAAGTTGGACCGAAGGGCCTAGTTCCACAACGTATCTGTCTATGACTATATGAGTAGCGGGCTGAGCTATCTCCTCTTGTAACTCGTTCCACACAACCACCCACCCACCACCCTTTGTGTGAAAAATGATGCCTCGGGTTCCTATTTAATCTTCAACACTGATCTTAAACCTGTCCCCAGGATCTTGATTCCCCTAATCTGTGCATCGACCCTATCTATATTTCTCATTGTTTTAGTCACCTTGAGGGGTGGAACATTGCAACCTTCACGTAGTACGCCCTGTTTCGACGAATGCAATCAACCCGGCGTACCCCATAAAATAAGATCCAATAGAGCACGTTGTCCTACAACTCTAGACTCTTTACGCCATATGCAAGAAGAAGTAGTCACCATGAAAAAAAACATCCCTCATCCCCCTGTGCACCAAGGAATAAAGCACTAGCCTGCTGAATCTGTCCTAGTTCAGGCCCTCAAGTCTTGGCAAACATCCTCGGAAATCTTCTCTACGGCGTTTCCAAGTTGACACCATTTTACCGATAGCAATGTGCCCAAAACAGAACACAACACTGTAAATGTTGTCTCACCAACGTCTTGTACATGTGCAACATGACCACCAATGCTCTGACTGACGAAGGCCAATGTACCAAAAGCCTTTTAAAACACCCTATCTCAGTGTGATGCTACTTTCAACACATTGTGTACCTGTCGTCCTAGATCCCTCTGCTCTGTATTGTATTCACCTTTTTGCCACGGTTCCATCTCATCAGTACTGACACCTCTTTACTCACTGATGGTTTCACTTCCCATCTGCGTCTGATTCTGAACAAACTTGCACTGCAGCTAAACGTTCAACTAAAGAAAACTCAAGACGTCACTGCTCCTGCAAGCGCAGCGAGCGCTCTCCTCGGTTGTACTTCAAATATCTGTCAAAGCGCCTTTTGTGTAGTTCTGGTCACCATGTCATAGAAAGTGATGTCATATTTCCAAAAATAGGGTGCAGCACAGATTAACCAGCGTTCAATGGTTCAATGGTCCTTTATGGTCACGTGTACTGAGGTACAGTGACATTTGATTTGCCACACAATCATACAAAAAAGCAAAAGGATACATTAAAGATTAAAATTAAGCATAATGTCTTTGGAAGACAGATTAGATCGGGTGGGATTGGTCTCTTTGGAGGAAGAATGCTGAGGTGCAGCCTTACTATGTCTTGTGAAATTATGTCAACTACAGCAGGATTGAGTGGATGAACACTGATATTTCTCAGGCTGGGAGAATCTAAAACCAGAGACCAAGTTTAATAGAAACGGGGAAGGTTAAAGGGAATTCTGATGGGCAGGTATTTCACTCCAAAGGCGGAGCAATCTTTTCATGAGTAGGTGGGGCAGATACCATCACCGGAAATAAACAGCATTTTGACAGTCGTTTGTCTCGGATAGCAATGGATGGAAATGGGTCAAATACAAGTGAATGAGATCACCCAAGATAGGCATTTAGGTCCGCATGGACGAGTCGGGCCGAAGGGCCTGCTACCATGCTGTTTCCATGTCCATTTGACACAGCACTGGTATCACCGGTTCAGTAAACGCTAGTGTTCACCAAAGATCCTAGAGGACCAAGATAGACCACTCCTCCGAAATCCAATGGACTGGCGTGTAGTACGTGACGGGACGTCACGGCCGCCATTTCTCAATGCGACACGCGACTTCCGGTATGCCACCCGCTGTGATCCAAAGCAAAGATTATAGAGCTCCGCTATAATCTTTGATCCAAAGCAAAGATCCTCGAGTATCTTGTAGCGGGAACAGCCCCCTCCTTTGCGTAGTTTCCCTTGCATTGTATTGCTTTAACACACACTGCACAAAATTAAATTTAACGTATACATATTTCATATATTTATATGAATGTGTGTCTGTGTGTGCGAGGCAAGTTAGAGATAATTAAGTTTATTCTCATGGATCAGAAGCAACTTTGATTTAAATAATCACTATTACTTTATTTGTCTTGTAAGATGATATACATAAACCATAAAGGCAATTATATATATAATTATATAGTAATAATATATATATGCATATATATATATTTATACACACATATATATACACATACATATATACACATACATACATACGTATACACATACATATGCACACATACAAATACACGCATACATATGGATACATTTATATGCATACATAAACACATATAAACATATATATACACACATATACATATACATGCATATATACACATACATGCATATATACACATACATATATATTTATAGATATGATTAACATGTAGAGGAACCACGAGAGAGCAGGCTATTTTAGACTGGGTATTGAGTAATGAGGAAGGGTTAGTTAGCAACCTTGTTGTACGTGCCCCCTTGGGCAAGAGTGACCATAATATGGTTGAGTTCTTCATTAGGCAGGCAGTGACTAGTGGGGTACCGCAAGGCTCAGTACTGGGACCCAAGCTATTTACAATATATATTAATGATCTGGATGGAGGGAATTGAAGGCAATATCTCCAAGTTTGCGGATGACACTAAGCTGGGGGGCAGTGTTAGCTGTGAGGAGGATGCTAGGAGACTGCAAGGTGACTTGGATAGGCTGGGTGAGTGGGCAAATGTTTGGCAGATGCAGTATAATGTGGATAAATGTGAGGTTATCCATTTTGGTGGCAAAAACAGGAAAGAAGACTATTATCTAAATGGCGGCCGACTAGGAAAAGGGGGAGATGCAGCGAGACCTGGGTGTCATGGTACACCAGTCATTGAAAGTAGGCATGTAGGTGCAGCAGGCAGTGAAGAAAGCGAATGGTATGTTAGCTTTCATAGCGAAAGGATTTGAGTATAGGAGCAGGGAGGTTCTACTGCAGTTGTACAGGGTCTTGGTGAGACCACACCTGGAGTATTGCGTACAGTTTTGGTCTCCAAATCTGAGCAAGGACATTATTGCCATAGAGGGAGTGCAGAGAAGGTTCACCAGACTGATTCCTAGGATGTCAGGACTGTCTTATGAAGAAAGCCTGGATAGACTTGGTTTATACTCTCTAGAATTTAGGAGATTGAGAGGGGATTGTATAGAAACTTACAAAATTCTTAAGGGGTTGGACAGGCTACATACAGGAAGATTGCTTCCGATGTTGCGGAAGTCCAGGACAAGGGGTCACAGCTTAAGGATAAGGGGGAAATCCTTTAAAACCGAGATGAGAAGAACCTTTTTCACACAGAGAGTGGTGAATCTCTGGAACTCTCTGCCGCAGAGGGTAGTCGAGGCCAGTTCATTGGCTATGTTTAAGAGGGAGTTAGATGTGGCCCTTGTGGCTAAGGGGATCAGAGGGTATGGAGAGAAGGCAGGTACGGGATACTGAGTCGGATGATCAGCCATGATCATATTGAATGGCGGTGAAGGCTCGAAGGGCCGAATGGCCTACTCCTGCACCTAATTTCTATGTTTCTATGTTTCTATTATTTTCCAACGATCAAGAGATTTTCGATCAGTTCCTGTGGATTGGAGGATAGCTAATGCTATCCCACTTTTCAAGAAAGGAGCGAGAGAGAAAACGGAGAATTACAGACCAGTTAGCCTGACTTTGGTGGTGTGAAAGATGCTGGAGTCAATTATTAAAGATGTAATAATGGGGCATTTGGATAGCAGTAAAATGATTAGTCCAAGTCAACATGGATTTATGATTTCACAATGCATTTAAGCCTCTCCCATTTTTATGAGATGCATTCCTGGAATATGTAAGAAGTTTACTGTAACCTAGTGCTACTTGCCTGAACAATGGATGACATATCACTTAAATGCAATTGTTTTCAGTTGTGTGGGGATACCTGTATATTGAAAATGCGTTTTGCCTCTAATATGTCAATTTACCTTAAATGTAGAAGAGCTTATTAAAATCTTCTTACAAAGACCATTAAGCATTTTCTTTCTATCGTCTTTTGGACCCAAGGCATAGCAGAGCTGCCAACTCTCACGAAGAGGTAAGGGAGGGAGAGATGGAAGGGAGGGAGTGAGGGAAGGGAGGGAGAGAGGGAAGGGAGGGAGATCGCGAAGAGAGGGGGAGAGAGAGAGAGAGAGAGATCGAGAGAAGAGAGGGAGAAGGGGGGAGAGGGAGAAGGGGGAGAGGGAGAAGGGGGAGGGAGAAGGGGAAAGGGGGGCCAGGGAGAAGGGGGGGGGAGAAGGGGGGAGGGAGAAGGGGGGAGGGAGAGTGGAACGATAGCACATTATAACGCGCAGCCGTCCCATTCCGACCAAAGATTATAGAGCAGTGCTCCAATAGTATCCTTGATTGCGGCCGCCGCCACCGAACCCCCCGACCCACCATTGCGCCCAAAGACGATAGAGCAGAGTTATATAATATTTGATTGCACCCTTCTTCACGGCGGGCTTGTGATCTTTGCTTGTGATGCCTTGACAATTCGAGGAATATAATGGGTAACAGCCGCCCATTCTCGGACTTGAATCTGAGCTCGAAAAATCTCCTGTTCACTGGACCTGATATGTCCCGCGGGCCATATTGTGGAGACCAATCCCTTACAAGAACAAAACCAAAAACGTACAGAAGTGTTAAAATTGTCTTTATTATTATGGTAAGTAAATATCTATTAAAAATAAGTCTAATAACTTTCTAATGTACCGACAAACCCAATTTCCCAATGGCCGTTGATGGGAGAACAGAAAATAACATTTTCACGACAGAATATCGACTGAAAATAATAAAAATATTTTGTCACCTTTCTTTTTTATTGGGGAACCTAAAGAATGACAGGTCGGCGTCGACGATCACACACGTCATACTACGCGTTTTTCGAGGAGTGAGTGGTCTATCTTGCTCCTCTAGGATCTTTGCCTTTCACTTCGTGGCTCGCCGGAATTGACGTCCTCGCCGCCACCTGACCGATCGTAGGAAATGACGTAATCGCCGCCATCTTAAAACTGCCAAAATCACAAAATGTCCGCCAATTTTAAATTTAAACACAGTCTGATCGAAATAAACAGCCTCTTTCGCGCATTACCCGCCTGAAAACGTTGCAACAAATGCAGTTCAATTTACATCACCATTTCAAACACAATAGACATCATGCTTTAGTTACCTGGAAACCGGTGCAACCATTTTAAAACCCAAGAGAAACACATTTGCAAAACGCTTTACATCAATAACAAATGTTTTTTATTTTTATTTCACAGTTCAAGCACAATGTGGATAGACACATATACAAATGCAAATGCTTTTTATTTTCAATTCATAGTTCAAACACAATATAGATAGACAAATATACAAATGCAAATGCTTTTTATTTTCATTTCACATGTCAAACACAATATAGATAGTAGACAAATATACAACCTCTTTCCAACAAAATGCCAAGAAACGTCAGAGCATGTTAAATAACATACATGTCACTTGGCTGAAAAAATCACTCACCTGGGAGCAGAGCTGCAGCTCAGAGAGCCGTGACCCTGTCACTTCGTGTCCGGCAAGAAAGTGATTGAAGCGGGACGCTTCCGGGTTTTATAGCCCCTCCCTCCCCCGCCGCCAGCGGGGGCAGCAAAGAGAATGGGGAATGATGTAAAATCATTAATATCTCGGTCATATTTCATCGAGGGGAAAAATCCTCGGCACGCATGCGGCAGAGGGGTCTCAGAGGGAGGTGGCCAAAAATGACGGCCATAGGTAGCGGCGTTCTCTCGGAAATCGCAGCACAGATCGGGAAAAGCGGTCAAGAACTGAGTTTTAGTAATATAGATAGATGTGTGTGTGTTTTTGTGTGTGTGTGTGTGTGTGTGTGTGTGTGTGTGTGTGTGTGTGTGTGTGTGTGTGTGTGTGTGTGTGTGTGGTGAGTGTGAATATATGTGAGTGTGTGTGTGTGTGAATATATGTGTGTGAATGTGTGTGTGAATACATGAGTGTGAATATGTGTGTGTGAATATGTGTGTGAATGTGTGTGTGAATATATATGTGTGAGTGTGTGTGAGAATGTGTGTGTGTGAGAGAATGTGTGTGTGTGTGTGTGAATATATATGTGTGTTTGAATATGCATGTGTGAATATATGTGTGTGAATATATAAAAATGTGTGTGTGAATATATATATATATATATGTGTGTGAATATATATGTGTGTGTGAATATATATGTGTGTGTGAGTGTGTGTGAATATATATATGTGTGAATAGATATATGTGGTGAGAATTTATATGTGTGTTTGTGTGAGTGTGTGTGTGTGAATAGGGGTTTGCACATAAGGTCACAAGGTAATAGGACTTGATGCACGGAGCCGCTCAAACCATCTGAAGACATCCGTCACTTCCAGTATATGTTATTAATGCAAGAAACGCGTACTTTCCTATCTGTTAAAACCCGCCAAAATGTTGAATTTGTGCTCCATTAGAATTCCAAACGTGAAATGAAATGTAGGTAAAGAGAAGCGAGAATTGAAGGGACAACAACAGCTAAAGTGCTTGGTAAAGACTGCCTGTGCAGATATCGTGATTGAAAATATTGGAATTATCGTGTTTGCTCTCTGCATTTCATCAACAGTAAGGCATTATTCGTGTATTTTCTTCATTCCTTTGGTATCTAAAAATTCTCAGAAGTGATAAATCTGGCTGTAAATATTTCTTCAGATGCGTTTTCATTTTGTACGTAAAAAGTCACCCAAGGCAGTGACTCCACACGTCATTAGTAAATCGCTCACTGCCCCCTCTCCTCCACTGACACCTCAAGATGCTGCCCTCCGCCTGGCTATAGGATGCACCCCCTACTGAAGCCGTCCACATCCCTTGCATGAGGACACCCCACCCCCTTCTCATCAGTTCACGACAACCCCCGGCTGAAGCTGCCCTTGGCTGCACGACATTTACCACCCATAGGGCAGTGTCTTGAGGAGGGGGATGAGTCTGTATATATGTATGTGTGTGATTAAGTCTGTGTGCGTGTGTGTGATTGAGTGAGTCCGTGTGTATGAGTGTGTGTATATGAGTATGTGTGTATGAGTCTGTGTGTTTGTGTGTGTGTGTGTGTGTGTGTGTGTGTGTGTGTGTGTGTGTGTGTGTGTGTGTGTGTGTGTGTGTGTGTGTGTGTGTGTGTGTGTGTGTGTGTGTGTGGGGGGGGGGGTCTTTGTGTGAATGTGAGTGTCATTGAGTTTGTGTGTGCGTGAATGTGTCTGTTTGTGTATATGTGTATGAGAATGTGTGTGAGTGTGTGAATATGTGTGTGTGTGAGAATGTGTGTGTGTGTGTGTGTGTGTGTGTGTGTGTGTGTGTGTGTGTGTGTGTGTGTGTGTGTGTGTGTGTGTGTGTGTGTGTGTTGTGTGAAATAATATAGTATTTCGTAGTTCAGAGTTCAGTCTTTGCTCATTGCATTTCATCAACAGTAAGGCATTATTCGTGTTTTTTTCTTGATTCCTGTGGTATCTAAACGTTTTCATTTTGTATGTAAAAACCCACTTGAGAACCATGGGCGATTTATTTTAAAAAAATACAGCCAGATTTATCACTTCTGAAACTTTTTAGATGCCAAAGGAATCAAGAAAAAACACAAATAATGCTTTAGTGTTGATGAAATATAGTGAGCAAACGGCCAATGTTCGCTAAGCACTCTGCCTGTTGTCCCTTCAGCTCTCACTTCTATCTACCGTCATTTCTCTTAACGTTTGGAATTCTAAAGTAGGCTAAATGTCTCACATGCTCATCCCGATTTCCATAATTATGTGAAAGTCATTGTTTGGGATGAATGTCCAATGATTAGGAGAGAACGCTTTGAAGTTGTGGACAGAACTCTTCCAGATGTCGTCAGCAACACCAAGCATTTTGGTGCCCTCCCTGCCAGTACAGGCCTCAGTGACTGAGCTGCCAGCCCAAAAATCCATTCCGCCCACAAACTCCATACTAGCCCTCTGGAAACCAGTACCGTTGGCCCGACATACTAGCTCAATAGACATATGAACGGAAATGTCAAAGGTTTCCTGAAGGATGGAACATCGCCCAAGAATGTTGTCATTAATAGCGTGCTTCGTTATATGATGACTTCTTAGATACATTCTCAGATTTTCCTTCTTAAAATCTGACCGCTGGCTTTCTCTATATTAAAATTGTCTCTTTTTATCAACAGGAAATTGTCATCAAGAGGCAGCGAGCAGCAGAACACAACAAGATGCAACAAGACACAACAAGTAAACAATTAATAAATCTCATCTTTAAAATTTAATTTGTTCTTATATATTAAGGGTCATTCACATTTTAAACTTTAATAAAACCTTTTTGCACTTTTAATGCTGTGTGTTCTTCATCACAATAGAACTTAATAGGCAGGAACGGCTGCTCTGTGGGAGAGCCACTAACAGTGCATGGGGGGGGGTTGTTTGGAGATGCACTGAATGTGTGGGTGGGAGGGGAATGGCAAGGAGCAGAGTGGGATGGGGTGGAGGTAGGTGGGGTGACAAAGTGAACTGCCAACGTACAAGGCGTGAGTGACTGCACTGCCAGCCCACGAGTCGTGAGTTAGTGAACTGCCAGCCCAATAATCCATTAAGTCCACCCTCTCCTCCTTGTCTCTCTTACTGTCTGTCATCTGTTTTGGACACAATTTCTGGCACTTTCTCAGCTGCCAGGTCCGAGTGATTGTACTGCCAGGCCTCTGACTGAGCTGCCTGCCCAAAAATCCATTCGGCCCACAAACTCCATACTAGCCCTCTGGAAATCAGTACATTCGGCCATAAACTCCATACTAGCCCTAATCAGTGCATTCGGCTCACAACACTCATACTAGCGCAATAGAAAGCCCCTTCCCACTGGCCAGCAATATTTGAATTGCTGCAGAGGTGGAATATTATGTTGGGTATCCACCCTCCCCCCCCCCCCCCCCCCCCCCCCCCCGTGTGAGGCCGGGACCCAACGGGTCCCACTTAGTCTAGTATTTTATAGATATGTGAAGAGAAAGAGATTAGTTAAAAGAAATGTAGGTCCCGCTGTCAGAAACAGGTGAATTGATCATGGGTCACAAGGACATGGCGGACCAATTGACTACTTTGTTTCCGTCTTCACTAAGGAAGACATAAATAATCTACCGGAAATAGCAAAGGACCACGGGTCAAAGGAGATGGAGGAATTGAGTGAAATCCAGGTTAGTCGGGAAGTGGTGTTGGGTACATTGAATGGATTAAAGGCCGATAAATCCCCTGGGCAAAATAGGCTGCATCCCAGAGTACTTAAGGAAGTAGCTCCAGAAATAGTGGATGCATTAGTAATAATCTTTCAAAACTCTTTAGATTCTGGAGTAGTTCCTGAGGATTGTAGGGTAGCTAACGTAATCCACTTTTTAAGAATGGAGGGAGAGAGAAAACGGGGAATTACAGACCAGTTAGTCTAACATCGGTAATGGGGAAACTTCTAGAGTCAGTTATTAAAGATGGGATAGCATCACATTTGGAAAGTGGTGAAATCATTAGTCAAAGTCAGCATGGATTTACGAAGGTAAATCATGTCAGACGAATCTTATAGAATTGTTCGTGGATGTAACTAGTAGAGTGTATAGGAGAGAGACAGTGGATGTGTTGTATCTGGACTTCCAGAAGGCTTTCGCCAAGGTTCCACAAAATAGAATAGTATACAAACTTAAAGCACACTGTATTGGGGGCTCAATATTGATGTGGGTATAGAACTGGGTGGCAAACAGGAAGCAAAGAGTAGGAGTAAACGGGTCCTTTTCACACTGGTAGGCAGTGACTAGTTGGGTACCGCAAGGCTCAGTGCTGGGACCCCAGCAATTTACAATATATATTAATTATCTGGATGAGGATTAAGGATAAGGAGGAAATCCTTTAAGACCGAGATGAGAAAAACATTTTTCAGACAGAGAGTGAGAATCTCTGGAACTCTCTGCCACAGAGGGTAGTTGGGGCCAATTCATTGACTATAATTAAGAGGGAGTTAGATGTGGCCCTTGTTGCTAAAGGGATCCGGGGTATGTAGAGAAGGCAGGTACGGGATACTGAGTTGGATGATCAGCCACGATCCCATTGAATGGCGGTGCACGCTCGAAGGGCCGAATGGCCTGCTCCTACACCTATTTTTCTATGTTTCTATCACCACAGTGTGTCACTCCATCAGTACCAACACAGTGTGTCACTCCATCAGTACCACCACAGTGAGTCACTGCGTCAGTGCTGCCCCATTTCGATCCCTCCATCAGTACTATCTCATTGTGTGTCACTCCATCAGTGGACGGAGATAGGGCAGCCCAGAGTAGGTCAATTAAGAGCGTAGGAGAGAGAGTAACAGTTCAGAGAGAGTGACAGCAGGGAGGATGGAGGCAGAGAGAAAGAGAGGAGGGAGAGTTGCTGCACCATTCGCCGTAAAAGTTTGGTTCAGGACAATTCTGAGGCGGCTATGTTTCTGTTCTCTGAGTGTCGTGAGTATTTGGGTCGTTTGCTCCTCAGAGGCAGAGAATGTTATTGTCCCATGGTATAGTCAGATATATTCCCGGCAAGCAGGGAGTGAATGGTTACCGGGGTCAGTGAAGCAGCGATCATATAGAGTGGTGAAACAGAGTGAAAGGGTGTGTGTGGGGGGGGGGGGGGGGGGGGGGGGGGGGCATTTTAGTCCGAAGCGATCTGTTGAACTAATACCTCAACCTGTGGACGAAGTTCGCCCAGTCCAGTCCACCTTCAAACTGGGCACCAGAAGCCCCGAGAGGGTCCCTGGAATTTGACATTGCCTTGCTGAGTGAAACAGGTTGAAGGAAATTAGACACACCACATGATGTGGAGAGTTGGATCTGATGGAGTGTGAAACAATATCCCCGTTGCTGGAACGATGCCGCCTGCCCGCCCGCTCCAATTTCCATCCCTCAGTATCTATCGCCACAACTCCCAGTCGTTGGAGCGTCTCAATCAATTCCCTGATTAAATCACAGCCTGCCTCAGCAGGGATTTCACTCGGCTGATGTCATTTGTTTACGAATCACTTCAAAATCTCTATTTTTAAACTCTGTTGAAACTTCACTGTCCCGGTGGTGACGGAAATTGGTATAAAATCTGCGGGAATGATGTGTTTGCCTCAGCTGTTCACTCCGAGACATTACCGGTAGCTCACGGGGACACGTCGCGGGGCAGAGAATGTGGGAAAAACTTTTTGAATATTTGGACGTGCAGAAAATCTTGTACGTGATCATTGCTGCCGTTGGAGTCCCTGGTAAGTGCGCAGAACAATTAAAATTATATAACACCGTGTGTTAACTGGTGTTGACCTGATTCCGATCATGTTACAAGTTCCCAGCTGATGAACGTTGTGCATGAATATGTGAGGAACATCAATCCTGGCATTTACATATTTTTAAATCAATGCTGTGATTTACTTATTTTCAGACAGCTGAAACGAAACATCTTATTTATCTCATGCCGGGAGCCACCGGAATGTTGTTCTTGCCTTTAATGGCACCTTGCCTAGAGTTGCCCAGTGCTCGAGACAGGCAGGCAAGCAGCACTCTGGGACGGTGTGACTGGGAGAGAAGATTTCACATTATGAAGTTCACTGTGACTGGGTTATTGAGCAGAGTGAACAACCTCACCTGTGGCCACTGTGTGTCACTATGGAGTCTGTCACATATTACACTGACTGTTGGTCAATAATTGGACTGATCTCCGGAACCAGTGGCCGCGGATCTACCGGTGTGTGTGTGTGTGCGTGTCGTTATTGAACTGAACTCACTGTGGATTGAATCCATTAACGGAGCCATTCTGATGCCGTAGGCTAAGTTGTCCCTGCCTTCCCTCTGGAAGCCGCCTCGTCCCCATCAGATGCCGAGTTCCCAGAGGTTAAACACAGGCGCTCACGGTTAAATCTGTGAATTCGGCCCCATCAGATACTGTAAGCAACAGCAGGGTTAACTACAGAAAGGACCATTGCGTCTGTTGTGGCGGGTGGCTGCACGATCGCTCGCCGCCCTTAACCCATCCCGTCGCCTTATCTCTTCTCACCTGAAGCAGGCCGGCAGGTCGAGCGCAGTCGGAGCCGGCTCTGACATTGTTAAACTTGCAGCAGCCATGCACCGACTCCAACACTCCTGATCTTTATCGGAAAGTCGAGCCGGTGTTCAGTCCAGGAGAACGTGTTCAGTAATGCCCGGTGTCATGAAACACTACATCTGGAAGAGATGAGATTCCTCTTAGCAGGCAAACCAGACCACTTCCAAAAGACGTGGTCTACGTTTTTGGAACTATTACAAGCATAAGGTGCAATAGTAATCTACAAAGTAAATAAACAAATAAATAAATAAAAGGTACCAGGATCTGGCAACTGGGGGTAAAAAACAAACAAACAACAAAAACAGACTTGGTTGGTAGTCCCCTTTCTGCGGAGTTTATTGTTATAATAGAGCGATTGTTTCTCCTTTCTGATTCCTTCTTTTCTAGGGTCAACTTTCTTTCTTTCTTCCTTCTCTAATTTCTTTTCTAAGGGGCTTTTTTTTCTCAACATTCTCCTGCACCTTCACGACTCTTGCGCACTTTCCTTACTTCCTTTACTTCTATCTTTTTCTTAAAGCTCAAAAAATGAAGCGGTACAAAAATGTATTAAGACATATGTGTTGTGTATTTATTGTAATTTACCGTACTTCTAATTAAAAAAAATAAAATAAAATAAAAAAAAGTAAATGACCAGTGTCCGTTTCCCTGTCTCTCCGCAGTGAATTTAGTGGCGATTGTGATCCTGTCCCGGGGAAAGTGCGGCATCGCCACCTGCACCACTCGCTACCTGGTGGCCATGGCAGCGGCCGATCTACTGGCCGTCATCACCGAGGTCGTTTTGCATTGGATCCGATTACATTACTTGTATTGGGGTTTCCTGACATTCAGCCCTGTGTGCCGTGTTAACGGCGTACTCAAGTACTCAGCTACAGACTGTTCTGTCTGGTTCACCGTCACTTTCACCTTTGATCGGTTTGTCGCCATTTGTTGCCAACAGCTGAAAACTAAATATTGCAGCGGGAAAACTGCGGCTGCGGTTCTGGCAACAGCCGGCGTTCTGCTCTGTCTGAAAAACGTTCCCCGCTACGTCATGATGGAACCTCAGACAATCATCGACAATGTCCCGTGGTTCTGTAAACCTGTGGACAGTTATTTCACTGACCCCGGGTGGGTGGCATTTTGACTGGATCGACACGGTTTTAACTCCGCTCCTCCCTTTCGCTGTAATCCTGCTGCTCAACGCTCTGACTGTCTGCCATATTTTAGTGGCCAGTCGGGTCCGTAAGGGGCTGAGGGGTGAGAGCATGGGGGAGAACCGCAGTGACCCGGAGATGGAGAGCAGGAGGAGGTCTATGGTTTTACTCTTCACCATCTCCGGCAGCTTCATCCTCCTGTGGCTGACGATGGTTGTAAACTTCGTATTTTATCAGATCGCAGGTACTACAACTGATGTGAATGATTCTCAACGGATCTTTCTCTACGTCGGCTTTTTGCTGAGGAACCTCAGCTGCTGCACGAACACATTTATTTACGTGGTGACCATGTCCAAGTTCAGGGAGCAGTTGAAGAGCGCGGTGAAATATCCGCTCACCGCAGTGCTTAGGCTCATTAATAAATCCGCGCCCTGAGGGCATCCCAGAGGAGGTCGCAGTCTATTCTGCTGCGGGGCTCCGGCTACTGACATTCACCGCCGGAGCTATGAGAGAGGGAGGAGCTGGACACAATTGACTGGAACGATACAC
>JAWMAR010000332.1:935399-977232 GCA_036785375.1 Leucoraja ocellata
CGGGAACGTTGTAGCATGATCTGTGGAATCAGGTCAACACCAGTTAACACACGGTGTTATATAATTTTAATTGTTCTGCGCACTTACCAGGGACTCCAACGGCAGCAATGATCACGTACAAGATTTTCTGCACGTCCAAATATTCAAAAGGCTTTTCCCACATTTCTCTGCCCCGCGACGTGTCCCCGTGAGCTACCGGTAATGCCTCGGAGTGAACTGCTGAGGCAAACACATAATTCCCGTAGATTTTATACCAATTTCCGTCAGCACCGGGACAGTGAAGTTTCATCAGAGTTTAAAAATAGAGATTTTGAAGTGATTCGTAAACAGATGACATCAGCCGAGTGAAATCCCTGCTGAGGCAGGCTGTGATTTAATCAGGGAATTGATTGAGAAACTCCAAAGACTGAGATTTGTGGCGATAGATACTGAGGGATAGAAATTGGGAGCGGGCGGGCCGGCGGCATTGTTCCAGCAACGGGGATATTGTTTCACACTCCATCAGATCCAACTCTCCACATCATGTGGTTTGTCTAATTTCCTTCAACCTGTTTCACTCAGCAAGGCAATGTCAAATTCCAGGGACCATCTCAGGGCTTCTGGTGCCCAGTTTGAAGGTGGACTGGACTGGGCGAACCTCGTCCATAGGTTGAGGTATTAGTTCAATTATACCCCCCCCACACACACACACACCCTTTCACTCTGTTTCACCACTCTATATGATCGCTACTTCACTGGCATCGGTAACCATTCACTCCCTGCTTTCCGGGAATATATCTGACTATACCATGGGACAATAACATTCTCTGCCTTCGTCGCCTCTGAGGAGCAAACGACCCAAATACTCACGACACTCAGAGAACAGAAACATAGCCGCCTCAGAATTGTCCTGAACCAAAATTTTACGGCGAATGGTGCAGCACCTCTCCCTCCTCTCTTTCTCTCTGCTTCCATTCTCCCTGCTGTCACTCTCTCTGAACTGTTACTCTCTCTCCTCTTAATTGACCTACTCTGGGCTGCCCTATATCCGTCCACTGATGGAGTGACACACAATGAGATAGTACTTATGGACGGATAGAAATGGGGCAGCACTGACGCAGTGACTCACTGTGGTGGTCCTGATGGAGTGACACACTGTGTTGGTACTGATGGCGTGACACACTGTGGTGGTAGACACATAGAAAAATAGGTGTAGGAGCAGGCCATTCGGCCCTTCGAGCCTGCACCGCCATTCAATGGGATCATCGCTGACCATCCGACTCAGTATCCCGTACCTGCCTTCTCTCCATACCCCCGGATCCCTTTAGCAACAAGGGCCACATCTAACTCCCTCTTAATTATAGCCAATGAATTGGCCTCAACTACCCTCTGTGGCAGAGAGTTCCAGAGATTCACCACTCTCTGTGTGAAAAATGTCGTTCTCATCTCGGTCTTAAAGGATTTCCTCCTTATCCTTAATCCTCATCCAGATAATTAATATATATTGTAAATAGCTGGGGTCCCAGCATTGAGCCTTGCGGTACCCAACTAGTCACTGCCTACCCGTGTGAAAAGGACCCGTTTACTCCT
The DNA here is from genome assembly GCA_036785375.1 of Leucoraja ocellata. NCBI lineage: Eukaryota > Metazoa > Chordata > Chondrichthyes > Rajiformes > Rajidae > Leucoraja > Leucoraja ocellata. Next base: position 936,969 of record JAWMAR010000332.1, read on the forward strand.
ACTCTTTGCTTCCTGTTTGCCACCCAGTTCTATATCCACATCAATGTTGAACCCCCAATACAATGTGCTTTAAGTTTGTATACTAATCTATTTTGTGGGACCTTGGCGAAAGCCTTCTGGAAGTCCAGATACACCACATCCACTGGTTCTCCCCTATCCACGCTACTAGTTACATCCACGAACAATTCTATAAGATTTGTCTGACATGATTTACCTTCGTAAATCCATGCTGAATTTCTCTAATGATTTCACCACTTTCCAAATGTGCTGCTATCCCATCTTTAATAACTGACTCTAGCAGTTTCCCCACTACCGACGTTAGACTAACTGGTCTGTAATTCCCCGTTTTTTCTCTCCCTCCATTCTTAAAAAGTGGGTTTACGTTAGCAACCCTACAATCCTCAGGAACTACTCCAGAATCTAAAGAGTTTTGAAAGATTATTACTATTACATCCACTATTTCTCGAACAACTTCCTTAAGTACACTGGGATGCAGCCTATCTGGCCCTGGGGATTTATCGGCCTTTAATCCATTTAATTTACCCAACACCACTTCCCGACTAACCTGGATTTCGCTCAATTCCTCCATCTCCTTTGACCCGTGGTCATTTGCTATTTCCGGTAGATTATTTATGTCTTCCTTAGTGAAGACGGAAACAGAGTAGTTATTCAATTGGTCCGCCATGTCCTTGTGACCCATGATCAATTCACCTGTTTCTGACAGCGGGACCTACAATTCTTTTAACTAATCGCTTTCTCTTCACATATCTATAAAATACTAGAGTAAGTGGGACCCGTTGGGTCCCGGCCTCACACGGGGGGGGGGGGGGGGGGGGGGGGGGGGGGGATACCCAACACAATATTCCACCTCTGCAGCAATTCAAATATTGCTGGCCAATGGGAAGTGGGCTTTCTATTGCGCTAGTATGAGTGTTGTGAGCCGAATGCACTGATTTCCAGAGGGCTAGTATGGAGTTTATGGGCCGAAGGTACTGATTTCCAGAGGGCTAGTATGGAGTTAGTGGGCCGAATGGATTTTTGGGCAGGCAGTACAATCACTCCGACCTGGCAGGCTGGCGGCTGAGAAAGTGCCAGAAATTGTGTCCAAAACAGATGACAGACAGTAAGAGAGACAAGGGGGGGGGGGGGGGGTGGACTTAATGGATTATTGGGCTGGCAGTTCACTAACTCACGTCTCGTGGGCTGGCAGTGCAGTCACTCACGCCTGGTACGCTGGCAGTTCACTCAGTCATCCCATCTACCTTCACCTCCCCCCCCCCCCTCCCCCACTCTGCTCATTGCCATGCACCTCCCACCCACACATTCAGTGCATCTCCAAACAATCCCCCCCCCCAGCCATTCCTGCCTATTAGGTTATATTGTGATGAAGAACACGTGGCATTAAAAGTGCAAAAAGGTTTTATTAAAGTTTAAAATGTAAATGACTCCTAAAATATAAGAACAATTTAAATTTTAAAGATGAGTATTATTAAGTTTTTACTTGTCGTGTCTTGTTGCGTCTTGTTGTATCCTGCTGCTCACTGCCTCTTGATGACTATTTCCTGTTGATAAAAAGAGACAATTTTAATATAGAGAAAGTCAGCGATCAAATTTTAAGAATAAAAATCTGAGAATATCTCAGGTCATCATTCAACGAAGCACGCTATTAATGATAACATTCTTGTGCGATGTTCCATCCTTTAGGAAACCTTTGACATTTCCCTTCATATTTCTTTTGAACTAGTGTGTTGGGCCAAAGGTACTGGTTTCCAGAGGGCTAGTATGGAGCTTGTGGGCGGAATGGATTTTTGGGCTGGCAGCACAGTTACTGAGGGCTGGCAGTACAATCACTCGGAACTGGCAAGCTGGCGGCTGAGAAACTGCCTGAAATTCTGCCCACAATAGGTGACAGTCTGTAAGAGAGAAGGGGGAAGAGGGTGGACTGAATGGATTATTGGGCTGGCAGTTCACTAAATCACGGCTCGTGGGCTGGCAGTGCAGTCACTCACGCCTTGTACGCTGGCAGTTCACTCACCCCACCCCACCTACCTTCACACCCTCCCCCCACACTCTGCTCCTTGCCATTCCCCTCCCACTCACACATTCAGTGCATCTCCAAACAATCCCCCCCCCCCCATGCACTGTTAGTGGCTCTCCCACAGAGCAGCCGTTCCTGCCTATTAAGTTATATTGTGATGAAGAACACATAGCACTAAAAGTGCAAAAAGGTTTTATTAAAGTTTACAATGTGAATGACCCTTAAAATATAAGAACAATTTAAATTTTAAAGATGAGATGTATTAATTGTTTATTTGTTGTGTCTTGTTGTGTTCTGCTGCTCGCTGCCTCTTGATGACTATTTCCTGTTGATAAAAAGAGACAATTTTAATATAGAGAAAGCCAGCGGTCAGATTTTAAGAAGGAAAATCTGAGAATGTATCTAAGAAGTCATCATACAACGAAGCACGCTATTAATGACAACATTCTTGGGCGATGTTCCATCCTTCAGGAAACCTTTGACATTTCCGTTCATATTTCTATTGAGCTAGTATGTTGGGCCAAAGGTACTGGTTTCCAGAGGGCTAGTATGGAGATTGTGGGCGGAATGGATATTTGGGCTGGCAGCTCAGTCACTGAGGCCTGTACTGGCAGGGGGGCACCAAAATGCTTGGTGTTGCTGAAGACATCTGGAAAAGTTCTGTCCACAATTTCAAAGCATTCTCTCCTAATCATTGGACATTCATCCCAAACAATGACTTTCACATAATTATGGAAATTGAGATGAGCATGTGAGACATTTAGCCTACTTTAGAATTCCAAAAGTTAAGAGAAATGACGGTAGATAGAAGTGAGAGCTGAAGGGACAACAGACAGAGTGCTTAGCGAACATTGGCCGTTTGCTCACTACATTTCATCAACACTAAAGCATTATTTGTGTTTTTTCTTGATTCCTTTGACATCTAAAAAGTTTCAGAAGTGATAAATCTGGCTGTATTTTTTTTAATAAATCGCCCATGGTTCTCAAGTGGGTTTTTACAAAGAAAATGAAAACGCAACTGAACTACGAAGTACTATATTATTTCACACACACACACACACACACACACATACACACACACACACACACACACACACACACACACACACACACACACACACACACACACACACACACACACACACACATATTCACACACACACGTATATTCACACACACACATTCACTCACACATATATTCACACACGAACACACACACACACACAAACACACACACACACACACACACACACATTCTCACACACACACATATTCACACACTCACACATATTCTCATACACATATACACAAACAGACACATTCACGCACACACAAACTCAATGACACTCACATTCACACGAAGACACACACACACACACATACACACACACACACACACACACACACACACACAGACTCATACACACATACTCATATACACACACTCATACACACGGACTCACTCAATCACACACACGCACACAGACTCATACACACATACTCATATACACACACTCATACACACGGACTCACTCAATCACACACACGCACACAGACTCATACACACATACTCATATACACACACTCATACACACGGACTCACTCAATCACACACACGCACACAGACTTAATCACACACATACATATATACAGACTCATCCCCCACCTCAAGACACTGCCCTATGGGTGGTAAATGTCGTGCAGCCAAGGGCAGCTTCAGCCGGGGGTTGTCGTGCACTGATGAGAAGGGGGTGGGGTGTCCTCATGCAGGGGATGTGGACGGCTTCAGTAGGGGGTGCATCCTATAGCCAGGCGGAGGGCAGCATCTTGAGGTGTCAGTGGAGGAGAGGGGGCAGTGAGCGATTTACTAATGACGTGTGGAGTCACTGCCTTGGGTGACTTTTTACGTACAAAATGAAAACGCATCTGAAGAAATATTTACAGCAGATTTATCACTTCTGAGAATTTTTAGATACCAAAGGAATGAAGAAAATACACGAATGATGCCTTACTGTTGATAAAATGCAGAGAGCAAACACGATAATTCCAATATTTTCAATCACGATATCTGCACAGGCAGTCTTTACCAAGCACTTTTAGCTGCTGTTGTCCCTTCAATTCTCGCTTCTCTTTACCTACGTTTCATTTCACGTTTGGAATTCTAATGTTGGGTACATGTCTCACACACTTACCCCAACTTCCACAATTTTTTTTCAGAGCACAAGTTCAACATTTTTGCGTGTTTTAACAGATAGGAAAGTATGTGTTTCTTGCATTAATAACATATACTGGAAGTGACGGATGTCTTCAGATGGTTTGAGCGGCTCCGTGCATCAAGTTCCTATTACCTTGTGATCTTATGTGCAAACCCCTATTCACACACACTCACACAAACACACATATATATTCTCACCACATATATATATTCACACACACTCACACACACATATATCTTCACACACACACATATATATTCACACACACATATATATATTCACACACACATTTTTATATATTCACACACATATATTCACACACATGCATATTCACACACACATATATATTCACACACACACACACACACATTCTCTCACACACACACATTCTCACACACACTCACACATATATATTCACACACACATCCACACACATTTTCACACACACATATTCACACTCATGTATTACACACACATTCACACACATATATTCACACACACACACTCACATATATTCACACACACACACACACACCGACACACACACACACACCCACACACACACACACACACACACACACACACACACACACACACACACACACACACACACACACACACACACACACACACACACACACACAAACACACACACACACACACACACACACACATCTATCTATATTACTAAAACTCAGTTCTTGACCGCTTTTCCCGATCTGCGCTGCGATTTCCGAGAGAACGCCGCTACCTATGGCCGTCATTTTTGGCCACCTCCCTCAGAGACCCCTCTGCCGCATGCGTGCCGAGGATTTTTCCCCTCGATGAAATATGACCGAGATATTAATGATTTTACATCATTCCCCATTCTCTTTGCTGCCCCGCTGGCGGCAGGGGAGGGAGGGGCTATAAAACCGGAAGCGTCCCGCTTGAATCACTTTCTTGCCGGCCACGAAGTGAAAGGGTCACGGCTCTCTGAGCTGCAGCTCTGCTCCCAGGTAAGTGATTTTTTCAGCCAAGTGATGTTATTTAACATGCTCTGAAGTGGCATTTTGTTGGAAAGAGTTTGTATATTTGTCTACTATCTATATTGTGTTTGAACTATGAATTGAAAATAAAAAGCATTTGCATTTGTATATTTGTCTATCTATTTTGTGTTTGAACTGTGAATTGAAAATAAAAACCATTTGTACATTTGTCTATCCACATTCTGTTTGAACTGTGAATTGAAAATAAAAAGCATTTGTATATTTGTTTATCTACATTGTGTTTGAATTGTGAAATGAAAATAAAAAAAACATTTGTTATTGATGTAAAGCGTTTTGCAAATTTGTTTCTCTTGGGTTTTAAAATGGTTGCACCGGTTTCCAGGTAACTAAAGCATGATGTCTATTGTGTTGAAATGGTCATGTAAATTGAATTGCATTTGTTGCAACGTTTCAGGCGGGTAATGCGCGAAAGAAGCTTTTTTTATTTCGATCAGACTGTGTTTAAATTTAAAATTGGCGGACATTTTGTGATTTTGGCGGTTTGAAGAGGGCGGCGATGACGTCATTTCCGACGATCGGTCAGGTGGCGGCGAGGACGTCAATTCCGGCGAGTCACGAAGTGAAAGGCAAAGAATGGCGAACACTAGCGTTTACTGAACCGGTGATACCAGTGCTGTGTCAAATGGACATGGAAACAGCATGGTAGCTGGCCCTTCGGCCCGACTCGTCCATGCGGACCTAAATGCCTATCTTGGGTGATCTCATTCACTTGTATTTGACCCATTTCCATCCATTTCTATCCGAGACAAACGACGGTTAAAATGCTGTTTATTTCCGGTGATGGTATCTGCCCCACCTACTCATGAAAAGATTGCTCCACCTTTGGAGTGAAATACCTGCCCATCAGAATTCCCTTTAACCTTTCCCGTTTCTATTAAACTTGGTCTCTGGGTTTAGATTCTCCCAGCCTGAGAAATATCCGTGTTCATCCACTCAATCCTGCTGTAGTGACATAATTTCACAAGACATAGTAAGGCTGCACCTCAGCATTCTTGCTCCAAAGAGACCAATCCCACCCGATCTAATCTGTCTTCCAAAGACATTATGCTTAATTTTAATCTTTAATGTATCCTTTTGCTTTTTTGTATGATTGTGTGGCAAATCAAATGTCACTGTACCTCAGTACACGTGACCATAAAGGACCATTGAACCATTGAACGCTGGTTAATCTGTGCTGCACCCTATTTTTGGAAATATGACATCACTTTCTATGACATGGTGACCAGAACTACACAAAAGGCGCTTTGACAGATATTTGAAGTACAACCGAGGAGAGCGCTCGCTGCGCATGGAGGAGCAGTGACGTCTTGAGTTTTCTTTAGTTGAACGTTTAGCTGCAGTGCAAGTGTGTTCAGAATCAGACGCAGATGGGAAGTGAAACCATCAGTGAGTAAAGAGGTATCAGTACTGATGAGATGGAACCGTGGCAAAAAGGTGAATACAATACAGAGCAGAGGGATCTAGGACGACAGGTACACAATGTGTTGAAAGTAGCATCACACTGAGATAGGGTGTTTTTAAAAGGCTTTTGGTACATTGGCCTTCGTCAGTCAGAGCATTGGTGGTCATGTTGCACATGTACAAGACGTTGGTGAGACAACATTTACAGTGTTGTGTTCTGTTTTGGGCACATTGCTATCGGTAAAATGGTGTCAACTTGGAAACGCCATAGAGAAGATTTCCGAGGATGTTTGCCAAGACTTGAGGGCCTGAACTAGGACAGATCAGCAGGCTAGTGCTTTATTCCTTGGTGAACAGGGGGGTGAGGGATGTGGTTTTTTTCATGGTGACTACTTCTTCTTGCATATGGCGTAAAGAGTCTAGAGTTGTAGGACAACGTGCTCTATTGGATCTTATTTTATGGGGCACGCCGGGTTGATTGCATTCGTCGAAACAGGGCGTACTACGTGAAGGTTGCAATGTTCCACCCCTCAAGGTGACTAAAACAATGAGAAATATAGATAGGGTCGATGCACAGATTAGGGGAATCAAGATCCTGGGGACAGGTTTAAGATCAGTGTTGAAGATTAAATAGGAGCCCGAGGCATCATTTTTCACACAAAGGGTGGTGGGTGGGTGGTTGTGTGGAACGAGTTACAAGAGGAGATAGCTCAGGCCGCTACTCATATAGTCATAGACAGATACGTTGTGGAACTAGGCCCTTTGGTCCAACTTGCCCACACCGGCCACCATGCCCCAACTACACTAGACCCACGTGCGCGCATTTGGTCCATATCTCTCCAAACTTGTCCTAGCCACAAACCTGTCTTACTGTGTCATATATGTTGGAAAGGTCCCCCTGCCTCAACTACCTCACCAGGCACCTGGTCCCACACATCCAGCACCATTTGTGTGAAAAAAAATCCCTCAGATTCCTATTACATCTTTTCCCCTTCACCTTAACCTATGTTCTCTGCACCTCGATTATTAATTCAGGGCAAGATAATATGTGCTTCCACCCGATATAACCATCTTCTGACCTTAGGCACCTCTATATGCTCACCCTGCTTCCTCCTGCGATTCAAGGAGTAGCCAACTCAACCACTCCCCATAGGCCAGACCCTGGCTGCTGCATCCTTGTAAAATGTCTCTGTAGAGGTTCCAGTTTGGCAAAATCTTTCCAATAACACAGGACCCACAACGGAACAAAATACTCCAAATGTGGCCTCATCTAGGTCTTATAATCTCCCTCCCTCTCTCTCGTCTCTCTCTCTCCCATCCCTCCCCTCTTTGTTTCCTCCCTCTCTCTCTCTCTTCCTCTCTTCCTCTCTCTCTCTCTCCCTCTCTCTCTCTCTCTCTCCCTCTCTCTCTCATTTGCTCTCTCTCTCTCTCTCTCTCTCTCTCTCTCTCTCTCTCACTCTCTCTCTCTCTCTCTCTCTTTTTCTCTCTCTCTCTCTCTCTCTCTCGCTCCCTCTCTCCTCCCTCCCTCCCTCCCTCTCTCTCTCTCTCTCTCTCTCTCTCTCTGTCTCTCTCTCTCTGTCTCTCTCTCCTGCTGTATGTTCTTGGCTAGCTTACCTGCGTACGTCATATTTTCTCCCCATATTGTCCTTTGGTTATCTTTTGTGTTCTTTAAACATTACCCAATCCTCTTGCTTCCCGCTCATCTCTGCTACGTTGTACTTCTCTTTTATTTTATACTCTCCCTGACGTCCCTTCTCAGCCACGTTTGCCCCTTACTCCTCTTGCAATCTTCTTTCCTCTTTGGAATGAACTGATCCTGCACCTTCTGTATTATTCCCAGAAATACCTGCCATCGATGTTCCACTGTCATCCCTGCTAGGGTATCTTTCCAGTCAACTTTGGGCCAGCTCCTCCCACCCTCATGGCTCCAGAGGTGAATGTGCGGAGCCGGAGCCTGGAGCGGAGAGACTGCGGCCGCCTCTGGGATGGATGCGCTTAGGGCGCAGATTTTTTAATGAGCCGAAGCACTGAGGTGAGCGGATATTTCACCGCGCTCTTCACCTGCTCCCTGAACTTGGACTGGGTTACCGCGTAAATAAATGTGTTGGTGCAACAGCTGAGATTCCTCAGCAAAAACCCGACGTTTTGAAAGATCCATTGGGAATCATTCATATCATTTCCATTCCTGTCAGCTGGTAATAGACAACGTTTACAACATACGTCAGCCACAGGAGGATGAAGCTGCCGGAGATGGTGAAGAGTAAAACCATAGACCTCCTCCTGCTCTCCATCTCCGGGTCACTGCGGTTCTCCCTCTTGCTCTCACCCCTCAGCCCCTTACGGACCCGACTGGCCACTAAAATGTGGTGGACTGTCAGAGCGTTGAGCAGCAGGATTACAACGAAAGGGAGGAACGGAGTTAAAACCGTGTCGATCCAGTCAAATGCCACCCACCCGGGGTCAGTGAAATAACTGTTCACCCCGACACAGCCCCACGGGACATTGTCGATGATTGTCCAGGTTTCCACTGTGAAGTAGCGGGGAACGTTTTTCAGGCAGAACAGAATTCCGGTTGTTGCCAAAACCGCAGCCGCAGTTTTCCCGCTACAATATTTAGTTTTCAGCTTCTGGCAACAAATGGCGACAAACCGATCAAAGGTGAAAGCGACGGTGAACCAGACAGAACAGTCTGTAGCTGCAAACTTCAGTACTTCGTTAACACTGCACACAGGGGTGATGGCCAGGAAATTCCAATAAAAGTAATGATATCGGAGCCGAGACAAAATGACCTCGGTGATCAGGACCAGTAGATCGGCCGCTGCCATGGCCACCAGGTAACGAGTGGTGCAGGTGGAGAGGCCGCACTTTCCCCGGGACAGGATCACAATCGCCACTAAATTCACTGCGGAAAGACAAGGGAACGGACACTGGGCATTTACTCAACACCTCAGTTTCGGGGCTGAACACCGGCTCGACTTCAGCTCAAGATCAGGAGTGTTGGAGTCGGTGCGCGGCTGCTACAACTACCTGCCTGCCTGCTTCGGGCGGGGAGGGGACGAGCAGCCACCCACCCGCTACAATAGGCGCAATGGTCCCTTTCTATAGTGAACCTTGCTGCTGCTCACAGTCTGTGATGGGGCCGCTTTTCACAGACTTAACCGTGAGCGGCCGGCCCTGTTTAACCAGGGCTCTGGGAACTCGGCATCTGATGGGAACGAGGAGGCTTCCAGAGGGAAGGCAGGGACAACATGGAATCCGGCAACAGAGTGGCTCCGTTAATGGATTTTATTCCACAGTGAGTTCAGTAACAACACACACAACACACACACACACACACACACACACACACACACACACACACACACACACACACACACACACACACACACACACACACACACACTCCACAGTAAGACACAGTGTCCACAGGAGCGAGTGGTTGTTTCACTACTGATCAATAACTCAGTCACAGTGAACTTCACGATGTGAACCCCTCTCACCCAGTCACACCGTCCCGGTGAGTTGCCTGCCTGCCTGCCTGTCCCGAGCACTGGGACAACTCTGTGCAAGGTGCCACTGAAGGCAAGATCAACATTCTAGCGGCTCCTGACCGGCAGCAGTGAGAGAAAAAGAGGCTTAGTTTCAGATGTCTGAAAATAAGACAAATCACAGCAGCGTTAATTCACAAATATTTCACAGAGAGGATTGATATTCTTCACATATTCTTGTACAACGATCGTCAGTTGTGGAACTTGTAACATGATGAGAATCAGGTCAACACCAGTTAACACACGGATGGTATTATAAAACTTGAATTGTTCTGCTCACTTACCAGGGATTCCAACGGCAGCAATGATCACGTACAAGATTTTCTCCACACTGACATATCTGTGCCACAATTCCACCATTTTCTCTGCCCAGCGACGTGTCCCCGTGAGCTACCGGTAATGTCTCGGAAATGAAATGTTGGGGACACAACGTTCCTGGAGATTTTATACCATTTTCCGGCTCCACCGGGACAGTGGAGTTTCATCAGAGTTTAAAAATAGAGATTTTCAAATGATTCACAAACAGATGACATCAGCCGAGTGAAATCCCTGCTGAGACAGACAGATAAACAGGTTGTGATTTATTCAGGGAATTGATTGTGAAACTCCAAAGACTGGGATTTGTGGCGATAGATACTGAGGGATGGAAATTGGGAGCGGGGCGGGCGGGCAGCATTGTTCCAGCAAAGGGGATATTGTTTCAAACTCCATCAGATCCCAACTCTCCACCTCATGGTGTTTGTCTGATTGCCGTCAATCCGTTTCACTCAGCAAGGCAAATGCCAAATTCCAGGGGGCCCTCTCAGGGCTTCTGGTGCCCAGTTTGAAGGTGGACTGGACGGCGACCTTTGTCCACAGGTTGACGAATTAGTTCAACACATCACCTCAGACTAAAATGCACCCCAAACCCCCCACTTTTCTTCACCACTCAATATGATCGCGGCTTCCCTGAATGTGACATCAATCCCACACTCCCGCTGACTGACCCTGGGAACCATTCACTCCCTGCTTGTCTGGAATAGATCTGACTATACGATGGGGCAATAACATTCTCTGCCTTCCTTCATCACCTCTGAGGAGGAACGACCCAAAGACACGTAGAGAACAGAAATATTGCCGCCTCAGAATTGTCCTAAACCTAAATAAATCGGCAAATGATTGCAGCACCTCTCCCTCCTCTCGTTCTCTCTCCCTCCATCCTTACTGATGTCACTCTCTCTCTGAACTGTTACTCTCTCTCCTACGCTCTCTATTCCCATCTCTCTGGGCTGCCTTCTCTCCGACCACACGGATGGAGTGACTCAAAGTGGGATAGTACTGATGGAGGGATACAAATGGGGCAGAACTGACGCAGTTACTCACTGTGGTGTGGTACTGATGGGAGTGACACACTGTGGTGGTACTGATGGAGTGAAACACTGTGGGTGGTACTGATGGAGTGACACACTGTGGTGGTACTGATAGAGTGACAATGTGGTGGTACTGTTGGAGTGACACACTGTGGTGGTACTGATGGAATGACGCACTGTGGTGGTACTGATGGAGTGACACACTGTTGTGGTACTGGGTACTGATGGAGTGACACACTGTGGTGGTATTGATGGAATGACGCACTGTGGTGGTACTGATGGAGTGACACACTGTGGTGGTACTGATGGAGGGACATACTGTGGTGGTACTGATGGAGTGACACTGTGGTGGTACTGATGGAATAAACGCACTGTGGTGGTACTGTTGGAGTGACACACTGTGGTGGTTTACTGATGGAGTGACACACGATGGTGGCACTAATGATGTGTCACATCGTGTTGGAACTACTGGAGTAACACACTGCGGTAGTACTGTTGGAATGACCCACTGTTGTGGTACTGATGGAGAAAAACGCTGTGGAGCATTACTAATGGAGAGACTCGCTGTGATGGTGCTGATGGAGTGACACACTGTGGTGGTGATGATGGAGTGACACACTGTGGTGGTACTGATGGAGTGACACACTGTGGTGCTACTGATGGAGTGACACACTGTGGTGGTACAGATGGAGGATCACACTGTGGTGGTACTGATGGAGGGAGACTGTGGTGGTACTGATGGAGTGACACACTGTGGTGGTACTGATGGAGTGACACACTGTGGTGGTACTTGATGGAGGGAGACTGTGGTGGTACTGATGGAGTGACACACTGTGGTGGTACTGTGGTGGCCCTGATGGAGGGATGTACTGTTGTGGTCATGATGGAGGGACACACTATGGTGGTACTGATGGAGCAACATGATGTGTTGCTACTATTGGAGCGACACACTGTGGTGGTACTGATGGAGTGACAGACTGTGGTGGTATTGATGCAGTCACACGCTGTGCGGTGTGACTGATGGAGGGGCACACTGTGGTGGGACTGATGTGTGTACATGTGTGTGTGTGCATGCGTTTGTGTGTGTAGGTTGTGTGTACGTGTGCGTGTGTGTGCGCGCGCCTGCGCGTGAGTGTGGGTCAGTGCGTGTGCGTGCGTGCGTGTGTGTTCGTGCCTGTGTGCGTGTGTGTTCGTGCCTGTGTGCGTGCGTGCGTGCGTGTATGCATGCGGGTATGAGTGTGCGCGTGTTTATAGGAGCGGGGAGGTTCTACTGCAGTTGTACAGGGTCTTGGTGAGACTCACATCTGGAGTATTGCGTACAGTTTTTGTTCTCCTAATCTGAAGAAAGACATTCTTGCCGCAGAGGGAGTGCAGGGAAGGTTCACCAGATTGATTCCTGGGATGTCAGGACTTTCATATGAAGAAAGACTGGTTAGACTTGGCTTGTTCTGGCTAGAATTTAGACGATTGAGGGGGATCTTATAGAAACTTATTAACAACGGCCACTGAAAGTTGGCGTGCAGGTACAGCAGGCAGTGAAGAAAGCTAATGGAATGTTGGCCATCATAACATGAGGATTTCAGTATAGGAGTAAATAGGTTCTTCTGCAGTGTATAGGGTTCTGGTGAGACCACATCTGGTGTATTATATACAGTTTTGGTTGCCTAATTTGAGGAAGGACATCCTTGTAATTGATGCATTACAACGTAGGTTCGTGAGATTGATCCCTGGGAAGGTGGGACTGTCATGAGGAAAGATTGAAAAGACGAGGCTTACATTCACTGGAGTTTAGACGGATCAAATCAAAATCAAATCAAATCAAATCAATTTAAATCAAATCAAATCAAATCAATTTAAATCAAATCAAATCAAATCAAATCAAATCAAATCAAATCAACCTTTATTGTCATCTTGCAAAGCAACACTGCACAGTGCAAAATGAAAAGACGTTTCCCTGGGAATACCGGAGCATCGCACATGAAACTTAAAACATTTCACACATAATAACAGTAAAAACACAATCCAGACCCTGATGAAACAGTATTAATAGTTAAAAGCAGGTAAAAACAGTGATCATTTAAAATGTCCGTGACAGCTGATTTGAGTGGCCAGTGCCAGAGTTATTAAAATGTCCGTTGAGAGCCGCAGAATCAGGTGACTATGAGTACAGAGTGAGTGTTTAGCAGCCTCACAGTCTGTGGCAGGAAGCTGTTTAGCAGTCTTGTAGTCCGGGCATTGATGCTACGGTATCTCTTGCCTGATGGCAGGAGATCCAGGTGTATGTGGAGGGTGGTGCAGATTGTCCTTTGCTATGCTCAGTGTTTTTTTCAGATAACGGCTCTGGAACAGTTCTTGTACCGAGGGCATGGAGATGCCAATGATCCTTACTGCTACCCTCACTACCCTCTGCAGATCCTTCCTGTCCGAGCAGTTACTGTTGGAGTACCACGTATTTATGCAGTACGAGAGTACAGATTCCACCGTGCCCCTGTAAAAAGTCCTGAGGATGTTGGTTGGGAGCGAGGCGTGTTTTAGTTTCCTCAGGAAGTGCAGTCGCTGATGGGCCCGTTTGACAATCCCAGTGTTGTTCCTGGACCAGGTGAGACTGTCTGTGATTTGAACTCCGAGGAACTTTATGCTCTCCACTCCCTCCACCGTGGTGCCACTGATGTTGAGGGTGTATGTTTTGGCTGCACCCTCCTGAAGTCGACAACCATCTCCTTTGTTTTGTCGAGATTTAATGCTAGATTGTTATTGCCGCACCAGTCCACAAGTTGTTTTACTTCCTCCCTGTACATTGATTCGTCATCTCCGCTGATGAGTCCCACCACTGTTGTGTCATCCGCGAATTTTATGATCTTATTGTCCCTGAATCTGGCAGCGCAGTCATGCGTGAGCAGTGTGAACAGCGGGCTGAGCACACAGCCTTGAGGGGAGCCGGTGCTCCGGCACTCGATGAGGGGGGATCTTATAGAAACATATAAAATTATAAAAGGACTGGACAAGCAGATGCAGGACAAATGTTCCACTGTTGGGCGAGGTCAGAACCAGGGGCCACATTCTTGGAATAAAGGGGAGGCCATTTAAAACTGAGGTGAAAAAACACTTTTTCACCCAGAGAGTTGTGAATTGAGGAATTCCCTACCACAGAGGCAGAGGATGCCTAGTCACTGGATGGAGTTAAGGGAGAGTTAGATAGAGCTCTATGGGCTAGTGGAGTCAAAGCATATGGGGAGAAGGCAGGCACAGGTTATTGATGGGGACAATCAGCCATGATCACATGAATGGCGGTGCTGGCTCGAAGGGCCGAATGGCCTCCTCCAGCACCTATATTCGATGCTTCCATGACATGAACATTGAATTCTCCAACAATGGAGATTGGAGAAAACACAATGCTTAATTGACTGTGTTATGGAAACATGTAGTTTAGGCCATCAACTTCATGATTGAATGAAGTAAATGTATGAGTGAAGTAAGTGAATGAATGAATTTATTCACATTATAAAAGGGTGCAATTAAATTAATTAAACTCAATACAGATAGATTTTCATAAATCCAGACTTTAGATCTTACCTTTTAGTTAGAGTTGGTTCCTGGCTCTTAATCTTTGTGTTCCAGGACCTCAGCAGGGACTTTGCTTTCAAGACTTCCATCACTTTCAACACACCCATCAACTTAGCAGCACTTTTTTCAGCCTTTTAATGCTTTTCCCACTAAACACAATTGCCTGCTGCAAGTTTCCACGACATTTATTCTACAGAACCACAAATCGGAATCTCCAGTAAAACAGGCATCTGTGAAGCCCCCTCAGCCATGTTGTGTGCTAGCCTGAAACAAAGCGTGTGATTGGCCAACTGGCAGACAACTCAATGTTAAATGTGCTTTGATTGGACTAAAAATTACCCGACATTTTTCCGGTATTTCTCTAATTTAATAAATACACAAATACACACATACAAATACACACACACACACACACAAATATACACACACACACACACACACACACACACACACACACACACACACACACACACACACACAGCTAAAATACACTGTGCAAAACGAATATTCAATTCGTGCTGTAGAGTCTTTTGGTGAAACGGTTTTGGTTAAATGCTGCTTTTAAATAACGTCCAACAAACACAGACTTACCATAGAGAATGCAGCTGAATATTTGAGCGAATCTTCAAATCGTGTTGTAGTCCAACGCAGGAACACAACGCAGGAACACAACGCTGCAACACAACGCTGCAACACAACGCAGCAACACAACGCTGCAACACAACGCTGCAACACAACGCTGCAACACAATGCAACAACACAATGGCAGCAACACAGTGGCAGCAACACAGTGCAGCAACACAGTGGTGCAACACAGTGCTGCAACGGCTGAAACACAATGGCAGCTTTTGCTGAAACACAACCCTAAAACAGAATTGCAGCAAACAAACTAACAAACATACCATAATCGTGTTGTAGTCCAACGCAGGAACACAACGCAGCAGCACAACGCTGCAACACAACGCTGCAACACAACGCTGCAACACAGTGCAGCAACACAGTGGCAGCAACACAGTGGCAGCAACACAGTACAGCAACACAGTGCAGCAACACAGTGCAGCAACACAGTGGTGCAACACAGTGCAACAACACAGTGGTGCAACACAATGCAGCAACACAGTGCAGCAACACAATGGTGCAACACAGTGCAGCAACACAGTTCAGCAACACAGTGCTGCAACACAGTACAGCAACACAGTGCTGCAACACAGTACAGCAACACAGTGCTGCAACACAATGCAACAACACAGTGGTGCAACACAGTACAGCAACACAATGCAGCAACACAATGGCAGCAACACAATGGCTGCAACACAATGGAAGCAACACAGTGGTGCAACACAATGCTGCAACACAATGCTGCAACACAATGCAACAACACAATGCAACAACACAATGGCAGCAACACAATGGAAGCAACACAGTGGTGCAACACAATGCTGCAACGGCTGAAACACAATGGCAGCTTTTGCTGAAACACAACCCTGAAACAGAATTGCAGCAAACAAACAAACAAACATACCAGTAGAATTATGCAACATTTCGTGCACTACGCTTCAGCGCCATCTTGCCACCGACCGGAAATGTCGTCGTCGCCGCCATCTTGCCTCCGATAGGAAATGACGTCACCGTCGTCATCTTGCCACAGGCCGGAATCGACGTCATCGCCGCCGGCTTGCCGATAGCCGGAAATTACGTCATCGCCGGCACCTTGCAACCAAAGATCCTAGAGGAGCAAGATAGACCACACACTCCTCGAAAAACGCGTACTATGACGTGTGTGATCGTCGACGCCATTTTTCGAGGCATTTATTGGGCTTCCCCCCCACTGTCATGGCGTCCTTATCTAAATCTTCACATCACTGCTCTGCTATCAATTGTTCTAATCCTAAATCTAAACGACCCGACCTGTCATTCTTTAGGTTCCCCAATAAAAAAGAAAGGCGAGAAAATATTTTTATTATTTTCAGTCGATATTCTGTCGTGAAAATGTTATTTTCTGTTCTCCCATCAACGGCCATTGGGAAACTGGGTTTGTCGGTACATTAGCAAGTTATTAGACTTATTTTTTAATAGATCTTTACTTACCATAATAATAAAAAAAATTTTAACACTTCTGTACGTTTTTGGTTTTGTTTTGTAAGGGATTGGTTTCCACAATATGGCCCGCGGACACATCAGGTCCAGTGACCAGGAGATTTCTCCAGCTCACATTCAAGTCCGAGAATGGGCGGCTGTTACCCATTATATCCCTCGAATTGTCAATACATCACAAGCAAAGATCACAAGCCCGCAGTGAAGAAGGGTGCAATCAAATATTATACAACTCTGCTCTATCATCTTTGGGTGCAATGGTGGGCCGGGGGGTTCGGTGGCGGCGGCCGCAATCAAAGATACTAGAGGAGCTCTGCTCTATAATCTTTGGTCGGAATGGGACGGCTGCGCGTTATAATGTGCTATCGTTCCACTCTCCCTCTCCCCCTTCTCCCTGTCCCCCTTCTCCCTCTCCCCTTCTCCCTCTCCCCCCTTTTCCCCTTCTCCCGTCCTGCTTCTCCCTCTCCCCCTTCTCCCTGTCCCCCTTCGCCCTCCCACCTTCTCCCTCTCCCCGTATATATGCATGTATATGTATATGTGTGTATATATGTATGTATATATGTTTATATGTGGCTATGTATGCATATAAATGTATCCATATGTATGCGTGTATTTGTATGTGCATATGTATGTGTATACGTATGTATGTATGTGTATATATGTATGTGTGTATATATGTATGTGTATATATATGTGTGTGTGTATATATATATATATGCATATACATATTATTACTATATAATTATATATATAATTGCTTTTATGGTTTATGTATATCATCTTACAAGACAAATAAATTAATAGTGATTATTTAAATCAAAGTTGCTTCTGATCCATGAGAATAAACTTAATTATCTCTAACTTGCCTCTCACACACAGACACACATTCATATAAATATATGAAATATGTATACGTTAAATGTAATTTTGTGCAGTGTGTGTTAAAGCAATACAAGGGAAACTGCACAATACGATGCAAGGGAAACTACGCAAAGGAGGGGCTGTTCCCGCTACAAGATACTCGAGGATCTTTGCTTTGGATCAAAGATTATAGCGGAGCTCTTAAATCTTAGCTTTGGATCACAGCGGGTGGCATACCGGAAGTCGCGTGTCGCATTCAAAAATGGCGGCCGTGACGTCCCGTCACGTACTACACGACAGTCCATTGAATTTCGGAGGAGTGGTCTATCCTGCTCCTCTAGGATCTTAACTTGCAGCCGCCAAAATCTTAAAATCAGCCGATTTAAAATCTAAACACAGTTTCCCTGCTGTATCTCTAAGCTAAACTAGTGTGTGAACGGCCGATCGCTGGTCGGCACGGACTCGGTGGGCTGAAGGGCCTGTTTCCGTGCTGTATCTCTAAACTAATTCCGTGTCTTAAGATATGTACAAGATGCTGGAGTAACTCAGACAGCATTTCTGGTGAACATGGATGCCTGGCCTGCTGAGTTAATCCAGCACTTTGTGTTTTTCTTGATCCGAAGAAAGTTCCCGACGCTTAGTCTAGGCCGGAAGCAGGAACGGGGAAATGATTGTGGGTGATCAGCCATTATCATATTGAATGGCGGTGCTGGCTAGAAGGGCCGAATGGTCTACTTGTGCATCTATTTTCTATGTGTCTATGTTTCAATGTTTCCTGCCTTGACCCGAAACGTCACCTATATTTGTTCTCCAGAGATGCTGCCTGACCCGCTGAGTTACTCCAGCACTTTGTACCTGTCCCCTTTCTCCAGAGATGCTGCCTGACCCGCTGAGTTACTCCAGCAGTTTGTACCTGTCCACGTTCTCCAGAGATGCTGCCTGACCCGCTGAGTTACTCCAGTAGTTTGTACCTGTCCACGTTCTCCAGAGATGCTGCCTGACCAGCTGAGTTACTCCAGTAGTTTGTACCTGTCCACATTTCATTCATTTTTCTTCCAGGTTTTTCTGAGCACTAGGAGAGGGTCTTGGGTGTTGAACAGTTGGGAGTCAAGGATGCCCAGGTGACATGGTTTTTAGTCGACGTTCGGTCCAATTGCTGAAGATCTCATACCACAGCCCATCATGAAATGGTTCTTTGAACGATCATTGAACAAGAGATTTAACCATATCAACTATGGACTACAACCAGGCCACAGGTGAGAACGTCATAGGGAAAGGATCATACATCCATTGAACCGTTACATCTCATCACAAGATGAGTTGAGTATCGGAGCAAGGAGGTCCTACTGCAGCTGTACATGGCCCTAGTGAGACCAAACCTGGAGTATCGTGTGCAGTTTTGGCCTGTTGGCCTTCATACCAAGAGTAGTGTAGTATAGAAACACAGAAACATAAAAAATAGGTGCAGTAGTAGGCCATTCGGCCCTTCCAGCCTGAACCGCCATTCAATATGATCATGGCTGATCATCCAACTAACTATCCTGTACCTGTTTTCTCTCAATACTCCCCTGATCCCTTTAGCCACAGGGGCCACATCTAACTCCTTCTTAAATATAGCCAATGAACTGGACTCAACTACATTCTGTGGCAGAGAATGCATAGGAGTATAGGAGGAAAAAAGTTCTTCTGCAGTTGTACAGCGCCCTAGTAAGACCACACCTGGAATGTTGTGCGCAGTTTTCATCTCTAAATTTGAGGACGGACAATCTTGCTATTGAGGGAGTGCAGCGTAGGTTAATTCCTGGAATGTCGGGGCAGTCATATGCTGAGAGAATGGAGCGGCTGGGCTTGTACACTCTGGAGTTTAGAAGGATGAAGGAGATCACTTTGAGACATATACGATTATTAAGGGTTTGGACACGCTAGAGGCAGAAAATGTTCCCGATGTCGGGGGAGTCCATAAGCAGGGGCCACAGTTTAAGAATAAGGAGTAAGCCATTTAGAACAGAGACAAGGAAATACTTTTTCTCACAGAGAGTCGTGAGTCTGTGGAATTCCCTGCCCCAGAGGGCGGTGGAGGCCGGTTCTCTGGATACTCTTAAAGATAACGGAGTCAGGTGATATGAAGAGAAGGCAGGAACGGGGTACTGATTGTGGATGATCATCCATGATCACATTGAATGGCGGTGCTGGCTCGAAGGGCCGAACGGCCCATTCCTGCACCTATTGTCTATTGTCTGTTGTCTATTGAATCATAGAGTCATTGACACATCGAGCTATTGTGAAACAGAGAGTTAAATCTATGGAACGAGCAGTCGGAGGAGGTAGTTGAGGCAGAAACTATCACGACACTTGGACAGGGACATGGATGGGACAGGATTGGAGGGATATGGGCCAAACGCGGGCAGCAGGTGGGACTAGTGTAGATGGGGTATGTTGGTTGGCGCGGACTCGGTGGGGAAGGGCCTGTTTGCGTGCTGTATCTCTAAACTAATCTAGTGTGTGTGAACGGGCGATCGCTGGCCGGCACGGACTGGGTGGGCCGAAGGGCCAGTTTCCGCACTGTATCTCTAAGCTAAACTGGTGTGTGAACGGGCGATCGCTGGCCGGCACGGACTGGGTGGGCCGAAGGGCCAGTTTCCGCGCTGTATCTCTAAACTAAACATTGTTCATCGTGATCACAGCATTCTCAGTCAACACCCGACGATCAACGATGATCTGACAAACCGCATCGAATCGGGCAGAGTTCTGGTCAAACCGAATGGCAGGAGTTTCACCGAGACGACAGCCATCTTCGAAGATGGCTCAGTTGAAGAGATCGACTTTGTGGATACACGTTTTCATACCCGTTCCTGGATGAGTCCGTGGTCAAGGTGGAGAAGAACCAGGTGGACCTCTACAAGCTCGTGTTCCCCCCCGCAATGACCCACCAACCCTTTGTATCATTGGCCTCATGCAACCACTGGGCGCCATCATGCCCTTATCAGAACTATAGGCTCGCTGGGCCACACGGGTTTTCAAAGGTAGGATGTCTTCTGCTACAGGTGTGTTAGTGTGCGGGGATCGCTGGTTCAAAATATCCACAGACTTGTGGCCTCCTAACCCCATTCTCCCGCCTTCTCCCCATAACCACTAACACCCGTACTAATCAACAATCTATCTATCACTGCCTTAAATATAAATATCCACTGACTTGTGGCCTCCACCGCCGTCTGTGACAACGAATCCCACAGATTCTCCACCCTCTGGCTAAAGAAATTCCTCCTCATCCCCTTCATGAAGGAACGTCCTTTAATTCCGAGGCTGTGCCCTCTGGTCCTAGACTCTCCCACTAGAGGAAACATCGTATCCACATCCACTCTATCCGTAACTTTCACTATTCAGTGAAGTTTCAATGAGGACGCCCCCCCCCCCCCCCCCCTCCCCTCGTTCTTCTAAACTCCAGCGAACACAGGCCCAGTGCCGACTATGTGATCATGGCCGATCATCCACAATCAATACCCCGTTCCTGCTTTCTCCACATTAACCCTGACCACCCAATCTTTAATAGCTCTATCTAACTCTCTCTTGAAAGTATCCAGGGAACCGGCCTCCACCGCCCTCTGTAGCAGAGAATTCCTCACTCACAACTCTCTGTGTGAAAAAGTGTTTCCTCATCTCCGGTCTAAATAGCTTAACCCTTATTCTTAAACTGTGGCCCCTGGTTCTGGATTCCGCCAACATCGGGAACATGTTTCCTGCCTCTAGTGTGTTCAAGCCTTTAATAATCTTATGTTTCAATAAGATGCCATCTCATCCTTCTAAACTCCAGAGTGTACAAGCCCAGCTGCTCAATTTTCTCAGCATATGACAGTTCCGCCATCCCGGGAATTAACCTGGTGAACCTACGCTGGGCTCCCTCAATGGCAGGAATGTCCTTCTCAGATGCGGGGTCCAAAACTGCTCACAATACTCCAGGTGTGGCCTGACCAGCGCCTCGTGGAGCCTCAACGTTACATCCATGTTGCCGGATACAAACCCTCTCGAAATAATTCACGATTTTAATTCACCGGGGTTCCTCTACAACTCCAGAGATCCGGGTTCCATCCTGACCACGGGTGCTGTCTGTGCGGAGTTTGAACGTTCTTCCCGTGACCAGCGTGGATTTTCTCCGGGCGCTCCGGTTTCCTCCCACCCTCCAAAGGTGTCGCGTCAATTGGCTTTGATAAAGATTGGAAATTATCCCCCAGTGTGTGTGTGTAGGATAGTGTTAGTGTGCGGGGATCGCTGGTCGGCACGGACTCGGTGGGCCGAAGGGCCTGTTTCCGCGCTGTATCTCTAAACTAAACTGGTGTTTAAACGGGAGATACAGCACGGAAACAGGCCCTTCGGCCCACCGAGTCCGTGCCGACCGGCGATCCCCGCACACTAATACTATCCTACACAAACTGGGGGACAATTTACAATCTTTACCGAAGCCAATTAACCTACAAACCTTTGAAGTGTGAGAGGAAACTGAAGCACCAGAAAAAACCCACGCAGGTCACGGGGAGAACGTGCAAACTCCGTACAGACAGCACCCGTGTTCGGGATTGTAAAGGAGTCAAGTCTGACACACTATAACCTTTTACTGAGTCTTTTATTAAAGCACATGTCACACACGTCCCAGCACTGACTGCGTCGAGTCTTCAGGCGAACTGGAACCAAATGGAGGAACAAGGGGAGGATATCACAGTTATACTGATATGGCTGGACGTGGTTAGTGGTATTGAGGCAGCTACATTATAGGTTGCATGCATAAACCATCTACATCCTTTCCCATAGAAATGTAAAATTGAAGTCATAACAGTGGCAGGGCGGTTATACATCACCTGCAAATCTAAACGAAATCCCCGTAACGGTCAGGAGGTTTGACAATCCGACCCGAGCGAGAGCGCAAGGCACCCTCCCCCCCCCCCCCCCCCCCCCCCCCGAAAGAAGAGTAGGAGGAGCAGGAACAGCCGGGAAGGAGAAAGCAGGCGGAGACCCAACCGGGAATGCGGAAGGTGAGCCAGCCGGCACGGGTTAGCCAGGGGAGGGAGACGGGGGAGAAGGAGGAGAAGGAGAACGAGCAGGGGAGGAGAACATCTGCCCCGAAACCAGGAAGCGCAGAGGGAGGAGAACGCGGCAAGCGAACTGACCGGGACATGCAGGGAGATGAGAGATAGTTAGTTGTGGCAGGCTCGATACGCAACGGAGGAGCGTAAGGATCTGCATGGGGAGGCTGCGGCTCGTTAACGGCCAACAGGTGCTGGCGGCTCCGGCGGTAGACAATTCCATCAAAGTCCACCGGGTAAGATCTCGGGGAATCGTCCACCCCGACCACGGTTGTGAGTCGGGAGAATCCGGTGACAGTCTGCATGCGGTCGAACTGGCCAGGCCCTAGTGGTGAAAGCGGGCAGCAGGACTTGTCGTGAGAGTGGCGCTGTACCTCATGCTTGTGAGCAATCCGTTGCTGGACGGCGGCAGGCAGGAGGACCTTGGGCACCAAGGAATGCTGGGCGATCGACATCGGTGGGCAAAGCACGCGGGACATCAAACGCTGGGCAGGGGATCGCATGGTAGGGTCCCGTGAGATGTTACGAAGGTTTAGTAGACCCAGGTAGAAGTCACCATTAGAGAGACGAGACTGCTCGAGCAAATTCTTTGCACTGCGGACTGCTCGTTCGGCCAGGCCGTTGTTCTGCGTGTATTCAGGGCTGCTGGTGTAGTGAGTGAAGTTCCACTTCACAGCGAAAGCCTGGAATTCTGCACTGGTGAATTGATGGCCGTTGTCGGCCTGTAAGCGGACCGGGGACCCAAATGTAGCGAAGTGTCGGCGCAGCTTACTGATGACCATTTCAGAGGTGATAGCAGGTAGAAGGTCCACGTCGAACCATTTGCAGTAGGAGTCGACTAACACTAGATATTGTTTGCCACGCCATTCGAATATGTCAGCAGCCAACGAGGTCCAGGGCATGGCAGGCGCAGGCTGCTGCAGAAGTGGCTGGCGCTGCTGATGTGGGGCAAGAGTGTTACAATCAGGACAGGAGGCTACTCGGGCCTTAATGTACTTTGCCATGCCGGGCCAATAATATTGTTCTTGGGCATGTGAGACAGTGGCATCAGCTCCGGGATGCCCCATGTGGGCAGCGTTGTAGTACAAGTCGTACAGGGAGGCAGGAACGACCACATTGTGGCCCTTGATGATGATGCCGTCCCGGAGCACCAGTTCGTCGCGGACCAGAAAGAAAGGGTGTACACCCGCAGGCAGCGAGGTTCGTTTGCTGGGCCACCCCCGCTGGATGACAGCTGCGAGCTGTTGCAGGTCGGGGTCATTGGCGGTGTGCTCAACCAGGCACTGCAGCTGCTTAGAGGGAACAAAGTTGACATTGAGTACCTGCAGATCCTCCTGGTCGTAGGGGTGTCTGTCGCAGGAGGACCTGGGGGGCCCGGGACAGCGCGCCGGTCACATGCATCTCGGTGCCGCTTTTGTACATGATCAGAAAGTAGAACCGCTGCAGCTGTAACATCATTCGCTGGAGTCTGGCTGGAGCGATGTGGATGGGCTTATTGAGGATGGTCACCAAGGGTTGATGATCCGTCTCGAAGGTGAACCTGTTACCGAAAAGGAAGTCCTTGAACTTGGAGCAGGCGAATACAACCGCAAGAAGCTCCTTCTCGATTTGTGCATAGCGCTGCTCAGTGTCTGTCATGGTACACAAGGCATAAGAAATGGGCTGCAGCAAGCCGTCATCATGGAGTTGCAGGCAGGCAGCACCGAGTCCGAAGCGGGAAGCATCACACGTAACTACAATCGGACGTTGCAGATCGAAAAACGTGAGAGTCCGTGTGCTGATCAGCTTTGTTTTGAGGAAGTCGAAAGCTTGCTGGTGTTGGGGAAACCAGGACCAGGCAATGTATTTTTTCGTCAGTTGCCTTAGGTCCGCTGAGGTCGGGGATAAACTTCCCCTAATAGTTGACCATGCCCAGGAAACGCTGCAGGCTGGTCACGTCGGTCGGGGCAGGCAACTCGGAAATAGCGTTGGTCTTCTGGGAATCAGGTTTCAGCCCGTGGGCTGTGAAGATGTGGCCAACATAGGCGACTTCAGCTACACGGAACTTGCACTTTGACAGGTTGAGTTTTAAGTTGATCTGGCGAGCGCGGTCTAAAATCCGTCAGTGGTTGTGGTCGTGTTCAGCAGCATCTTTCCCATAAACCAGGATGTCATCCACGATAATGGCACACGGCAGGCCTGCAAACAGTTGCTCCATGGAGCGTTGAAACACTTCGCTAGCAGAGTTGATGCCGAACGGCATCCGCAAAATTTTGAATCTTCCGAAGGGGGTGCCAAAAGTGGTTAAGTCTCAGGAGTGTTTGTCTAGAGGTATTTGCCAGAATGAGCTCCTGGCATCAAGGACAGAGAACACCGTGGCCTGACCGACCTGGGCAGCAACATCTTCTACTGTCGTCATTGTATTGTATTGTATTGTATTCAAATTTATTGTCATTGTCTAAATTTGAGACAACGAAATGAATTTCCCTTACAGGCAGTATCAAAAAAAAATCATTAAAAAAATAAATAAGACTTCCGGCGGCGTCATGGAGAATTAAGGCGCGGCATTGAGCTTCTCCCCTGTAAAAACATTGTAAAAGCCGTTTTAAGTCAGCACCGATTTTTACAAAACCCCACCGAAGTCGCCTGGTGTTGTGTAAGGGTGATATCATCAGAAGGTGACGTGAAAATCGGGGAGATTATTGGTGAAATCGGGTGTTTAAATGAGTTTAAATGAGCAGAGATAATCGTTCAAGGGCGCCAGAGAAAAACACTGTCAGCCTTCAGCTCGAGAAAGTATTGGATACTCTGCAAACGACAGAAGAAGGTTCAGAAGAAGAATATTCTTACAGCCAAGGGTCTCTGTTTGAAATGGCAACAAAAGGAGACAAGAAGGAGAAAGAGGTGAAGCAATTGCTATTAGATCTGAATGCTACAATTAACATTACACTGGAGAAGATGCAAAGTATGGAGTCTCACATGGAAAGTAACAAGCAGAGTATGGAGGCTAGCATGGAGAAACTTTCTCAAAAAATTGATAATACTTGCAGTGAGTTAAAAGAACTGAAAAAGCAGTATAAGGAATTTGATAAGAGATTAAAATCAGTGTGTGTCAGAATTGAAAATGATTACAACAAGAAATTTAAAGGTGTAAAGGATGATATCGGAAAGCTGGATGAGATAATGGAAGAGATGGAGAATGAGATAAAAGAGATTGTCTCGGAAATAAAGAGTTTGAAACAATCACAGAAAACTGAAGAGGAAAAACTTGGAAGAATGACTGATAAATGTCTGGACCTGGAATCAAGATCTCGGAGATATAACTTGAGGATTCTTGGAGTAAAGGAAGGACGTGAAGGACATGAATCTCAAGCATGTACTTTCGTTACTGATTTACTGAAAGATGTCTTTGAACTGTCAGAAGAACCAAGAATAGACGTCGCTAACCGAGTTGGGTATGTTGCAAGAGGAACAAATTATTCAAGACAGATAATTGCGAAATTCCGTGACATCTCTTCAGTGGAATTTATATTGAAAAAGATCACTCATGGGAAGAAGCTGACATACCGTGGGGATAATGTGCGAATATTTCGCGATTACTCTCCTGAGGTAGTCCAGAAAATTAGATTGTTTACACCGGCAAGACACACTCTGAGGGATGTCCCGGGAGTACGATATGGAATTTACTTTCCCGGAAAAATGAAGGTATCTTATAACGGCGTTGGACGCTCATTTGCAGAGCCCGCAAAAGCTTTAAAGTATGCAGAGGACATCGTTAAGAAAACATCGGGGCAAGCTGCGAACAAGGAAGAAGATTGAACTTTTTACAGAGTTTTGAACTGATTAAAATGGCCGAGCTAACCAGACAATTATAAAGCTTATCTCGTCGGAATGTGTTATTCAGAGAGCTTGGTTATATTCAACCTTGGATGAAAAGCTCAAAGTTTAACCCCTTGGCATCAGCTTGTACGGTAGTTACCCCTTTGGTACCGGCTTGTATGATGTATGGTAGTTATAGAATGGGATATTATGTAAGAATCCTGGGGGGATATATATTGGAAAGTTTAGATTAAATTAAGATTGGATAAATTGGAAGGACATATATACTTATATAATCGTGTATATGTTGTGTTCTATATTTGTTTTTTTTTGTTTTTTTTAATCCTTATGTCTCTTCCTGATAATTTTTTATTTTTTTATTTTTTCTCTCGGCTGTCACTGGCGCTGGTTTGATAAACTCATAAAAGAACAGACAAAATATGAAACGGTATGTAACTTTTTATGAGGATTCACCAAGGGGGAGGAGCTCAAAGTATAACAACATCACGGAGGTCTATACATTTTTTGCCATCATTGATGGCTATTCGGCCTTAAGGTATCTTCCCTTAGATACCTTAATAGCACCTTTTTTTTAAAGCACAATCAAGATTTTTATCTGTTTAACTTTTTTGAAAGTAATTGTATATCACATTCTTTTTTTTCTTTTTCTAATGCACTTTACAAGAAGGAGATGCAATATAAATCTAATAAACCGGGATGACCACCCAAGTCCTAAAATTATGAGGTATTTGGTTGCACCATATGATCAGGAATATTACCTTGATTACAATGCAAGACGATAGACAAATAAAGAATGGAGGAATTACATTTTGTAGTTGGAATTTAAGGGGTGCCAACGAAAAAATTAAGTGGGGTAAAATTTTTGCCCAACTAAGATCATTGAAAAGCGACATAATGTTTTTGCAGGAGACACACATGAAACAACAAATACAAACAAGATTAAAGGCGAATTGGATAGGACAAACATACTACTCCTCATTTACTTCTAAATCTAGGTGTACAGCTATTCTTATTAGGAAAGGTATTCCTTTTAAATTAAAGAATACTATATCAGATAAAGAAGGATGGTATATTATAGTCTCGGGTGACATTTATGCAACCCCACTAACTTGGATAAATATTTATGCTCCGAATTTTGATAACCCCCAATTTTTTTATTCAATTATTGACATAATATCAGAGTTTAATTACCGAAATGTGATAATATGTGACTTTAACTGTGTTTTAGATTACTATCTAGATAATCAGCAAAGCAAAAGAAGAGTAATTTAAAATCTAAAACTAGCGAACTTCTAAATACATCTATAAAAAATACTAATATAATAGATGTATGGAGATCTGCTAATCCAGTCGGAAGTGGATACTCGTTTTACTCTCCGGTGCATAAAACTTATTCAAGAATTTATTATTTTTTAGTGGATATGAAATTGATGCCATATACAAACAACCCAACATACCACATCAGTAGTATCTCAGATCACTCTCCGTTGACATTTTCAGTAAAATTTGAGGTAATGCCGGGTAAAAAATTTTTGGGAGGTTTACTACACATATTTTATTGCAAGGCTATCAATATTTAAAACAACAAATTATACTTTTTTTCGATACAAATGATATACCAGGTACTTTGCCTTCTTTATTATGGGAAACTTTTAAGGCATTTATGAGAGGAATTATAATTTCATATCAAAGTTTTCAAAATAAAATAATAAGACAGAACAATTGTTGTTAGAACAAGAAATCAGACAGTTAGAGTTGGATAATGCCAAAGATTCCACGACAGATAAACACAATAAGATAATATTACCGAAATTTAAACTTAATCGAATTTTATCGGCAAGAGTAATAAGACTATTCCAAATGACAAAACAGGAACATTTTGAATTTGGTGATAAATCACATAAGCTTTTAGCTCACCAATTGAAAAAACAAGAAAAGGAAATACTATAACCAAAATTAAATCAGAGAAAGGTGAATTACTAATACTCCCTAAAGATATTAATAATAGATTTGTCCAATTTTACCAAAACTTATATACATCTAAAATTAAAATAGAAGATAGTAAAATAAAAAAAATTCTAGATAACTGTAATCTTCCAATACTGGACCTTTTGGAACAAGAGGAACTAGAAGCTCAAATCACAATCAAAGAAATAGGTGAAACAATAAAATCGCTGAAAAATGGTAAGACACGGGACCAGATGGTTTTAATAATGAATTTTATAAACAAAATTCAGGAGATAACGACCCCTTATTTATTTAATTTATACGCCCATGCTTTTAAAGAAAACAAACTACCCGAAACACTAACAGAATCAACTATTACGCTTATTCCAAAAAAAAGATAAAGATTTAGAAGATCCGGGCTCGTACAGAGCTATGTCACTTTTAAATACAGATCAGAAATTTTTTGCAAATATTTTAGCAAGAAGATTAAGCAAATATATTAGTAAATTGATAAACCCTGATCAAACGGGGTTTATACCTAAAAGATACTCATTTAATAATCTGAGACGCCTGTTTAATATAATGTACTCGCATAAAGTAGAGGAAGAAAATATATCAATTATTTCTTTGGATACAGAGAAAGCATTTGATCAGGTAGAGTGGCAATACTTATATAAAGTACTACAGAAATTTAATATGGGAGAGAATTTTATAACATGGGTA
Source organism: Leucoraja ocellata (assembly GCA_036785375.1). Classification (NCBI taxonomy): domain Eukaryota; kingdom Metazoa; phylum Chordata; class Chondrichthyes; order Rajiformes; family Rajidae; genus Leucoraja; species Leucoraja ocellata. The sequence continues at coordinate 966,653 of JAWMAR010000332.1, forward strand.
AAATTACTATATGATAAACCGATGGCAAGAATTTTAACTAATAACATGTTATCTCAAAAATTCAACTATCAAGGGGTAATAGGCAGGGATGTACACTATCACCCCTGCTATTTGCCCTTATGATAGAACCCCTGGCTGAAAGTATAAGAATTCATCCGAATATTCAGGGCTATAATACCAGGGACTCAAAGAATAAAATCTCATTATATGCAGACGATATACTTTTATATATTACAAAGTCACAAACGAGCATACCAAATTTATTAAACTTAATAGAGGAATGTGGGTCTTTTTCTGGATATAGAATAAACTGGAACAAAAGCGAAATCATGACATTAAAACCTCAAGAACCTACACACTTACTGAAGTTCCCCTTTAAAATCGCAACAGAAAAATTTAAATATTTGGGTATTCAGATTACTAGAAAATATAAAGCATTATTCAATGCTAATTTCATTCCTTTATTAAATAAACTTAATACACGGATTAAATTTTGGAAAACACTTCCCTTATCATTATTAGGTAGTATAAATGCAATATAAATGATCTTCCTACCACAATTACTATACCTATTTCAGTCTATACCGGTATATATACCAAAATATTTTTTTTTTTAATTAGACTCTAACATTACAAATTATATTTGGGACTATAAATCACATAGAATCACAAAAAAACACTTATGTAAACCAAAAGAGGTCGGGGGACTTTCACTTCCGAATTCTATGTATTATTACTGGGCAGTGCATATTAAGAATATGATTTATTGGTTGGATAGTTCTACACAACAGACAGAATGGGTAAAAATGGAGAAGGAGGATTGTCATCCTTGTAATATAGGAACGATCCTCTTTTCCCCCAAAAAACTGAATAACCCAATATATAAGAAGAACCCAATTATATATGGTACAATAAGAATTTGGAAACAAATAAAATTATCTTTAAAATTAAGAAATCTATCACTGTTAATGCCAATAGCGAATAACCATTTATTTAAACCATCTCTTATTGATAAGACATATAACCAATGGGAAAGTCTCGGAATTAGAAGGATCAGGGATATGTACGAAATGGGAAACCTACTATCATTCCAACAACTACAATTAAAATTTAAATTGAAAAACAACCAATATTTCAAATATCTTCAGATCTGCGACTTCGTGAAAAAATATATACAAGGATATCAAAAAGTAACTCCTGACTTATTGGAAGAAGCAATGAATATTGAAGCTGACTCACAAAAATGAATATCCTATTTATATAATAGTATTCTAAATATAGACCTACCATCGACAGAGGTACTTAGAGAAGAGTGGGAACGGGAATTAATGATAAAAATTACGAAGGTTAAATGGGAAAAATACCTGATATATATTCACAAATGTTCAATTAATGTAAGACATAATCTAATTCAATTTAAAATTGTACATAGATTATATTATTCAAAAACAAGATTGAACAAATTTGATCCAAATATATCCGCCACTTGTGATAAATATCTAGCCCAAAAGGCAACTATAACACACTCCTTAGTTTCCTGCATAAAACCTTATAGATTTTGGAATGATATTTTTGAAATATTTACAAAATTATTCAAGACAAGAATGGAACGTAATACTGAAATGATTATATTTGGTGTAATGGAAGATGGGAATAAATTGAACACATCTCAAAATCTATTCCTTAACTATGGTTTAATAATAGCAAAAACATTAATACTTAAATTTTGGAAGGGTACATCAATACCAACGCTTAAAATGTGGATTGCAAGTATGTTGGACACCGCTCATCTTGAGGAAATGCGATTCCTCCTGATGGATAAATCAGACCAATTCATAACGAGTTGGTCCCCATTCGTCGTTTTTTTGGAATCATATGGTGCAACACAATTGTAAAATATAACTGTTTCATGACTGGACGAGGGTTGGTCAAGATTATAAATAATGATCTCCTTTTCTTTTTTATTTTATTTTATTTTCTCTATTTTCTCTCTCAACTTTCTTCATTTACTCGTTTTCTTTCTTCACACACTATATATTTCACATCTTTCTATCCTTTACTATCTAACTTCTTTTTCGTATTCTCATCTTTTTTCAATGTAACAAAAAAAAATTGGTACATAAAATGTATTATGAAAATATATATTAGGCACTTTGATGCCATATGACTGTACTTACTTCTAATAAAATAAAATATAAAAAAAATAAATTAAAAAAATAAATAAAAATAATAAAACATATTAAGAATAAAATTGAAATTGAAGTAAAAAAAGCACAGACACAGAAAGTCCGCGACACAACATAACATAAATGGCACCAAGTTGAGGATGGCACCATAGTCCAGCCAGCCTCCCCTCCGTGTTCATCCGTGGTCGGGGCCTTCCGAGCACCCGCAGTCGCCGCCCCGAGTGGCCCGATGTTCAGGCCCTCACACCGGGCTGGTCATAGGGTAATGGGGTCGTCTTATTGCCAGATTTAAGTCTTTGGGGTTGATACACACCAGTATCTCGTTCTTACCCCTCTTCATGGTGGCGACCATGGTGGAGACCCACTCGGTGGGTTCGTTGACAGCGGCAAGCACTCCCATGTCAACCATGTTCTTCAGCATGACTTCGACCTTGTCCTTCATGGCAAATGGCACCCTGTGTGGAGTACGAACCACTGGTACAACCGACGGGTCAGTTGCGATCTTGTATACAAGGGGCAGCTTACCCAGTTCATCATCGAAGAGGTCAGGGTACTCGGAGAGTGGATTCAACATCACCCACACTTCGTGGACAGTACGGTCAAAGGACACCAGCCCCAGATCCTGACAGGCCTGATTGCTCAACAGAGTCACACAGTCGCAGTCAAGAATGAAAAACGACAGGTCACGGGAAGATTTCTTCAGCACACAGTGGAAGGTGGCCCTCTCCACAGGTTTTAGCTCCTCTCCCCCATAAGCACGCAAAATGGAGCGATCAGCAGTTAACAGCTCTTTATTTCTTATCTTCCTGAACAGGGATGTTGACATAACATTCACCTTCGCCCCCGTGTCCAGCTTAGCAGTGAAGGACTTGTTGTTGACAGTGACAAGCACAGAATGATCAGGGAGGCGAGATTGATTATGAAGGAGATAATAAACACTGGCATCTCCCATGGAAATACTGGGCTCAGAGTCGAGGGCAGTGTCAACAGAAGACTGGGAACCAAATTCATTATCAACTTGTTGAAGGTTGTTTAAAACTTGTCTGGGAGCTGGAGGAACGTTCCCACGGGAGCGACAGGCAGCTGAGAAATGGTTCATCTTCTTACAGAAATTGCAAGCTTTACCACATTCTGGGCACTGCGACTGCATAGTGTGGACATAATTACAGTTGGGGCACTTCTTGACAAGCGGGAGCCGAGCGGCATAAGTCAGCCGTGGTGCAGGGCGAACGTTGTCTTGCTTGCGACGGGGCATAGCAACACCATTCAGATTAATAGCCCGATTGTCAGATCCCCTCTGCCCATGTAGCGGGGCAACCACATCAGCTAGTCTGCATGCATGCATAGCTTCAGTCAGGGTGAGATCCGGTTTGCGCAGCAGCTCTGCTCGTAGCTTCTGATCTAGTATGCCGGTGACTAAAGTATCTCTGGTGAGCTGATCACGCATGTTCTCGAAACGGCACCGCTGAGCAAGGTAGCGCAGGTCAGCGATAAAACATTCAACAGGTTCATCAAGCTGATGTTTCCTTGTAATGCATCTAGCCCGCTCCAATATGCGGTTGGAGGGCAAGTCACAAATCTCCGCAAACTTGCGTAAGAGACATACCGGGTCGTTGGCAGATTCCGCCGTCTCGACGACCTGGTCGTTGTCATCCAGGACCGCTGGATTGTAGGTGAAAGTCTGAGCTCGTTTCATGGCATCTGGACCGGCAAGGTTCAGCAGGAGTGAGGCTTTGACTGCATCAGGGTCATTTCGGTGCACGATGTTGATGAAGTGGTTGTAGTCCATCACAAAGTAGCCCATCGCTCCACAATGTCATCGTCAAAGACAAGGGGAGAGGGCTTGCGGCACTAGAATGCCATGAACGGGGAATTAAACACTAGTAAAACTAGGAGCAAATAAAACCCGATAAACAGGAGGCGCGCGTTCAACTTACTGACACCATGTAAAGGAATGTACAGTCTGACACACTGTAACTTTACTGAGTATTTAATAAAAGCACATGTGAAGCACGTCCCAGTACTGACTGCATCTAGTCTTCAGGCGTACTGGAACCAAGGGAGGAGCTAGGGGAAGATATCACAGTTATACTGAGATGACTAAGGCGTGGTTGGTGGTATAGAGGTAGCTACATTATAGGTTGCATGCATAAACCATCTACTGTAGGGACTACCTGAAATTAGAGAAGTCAATGTTCATACTGCTGGGGTGCAAACTGCCCAAGTGAAATATGAGGTGCAGCTCCTCCAATTTACAGCGGGCCTCACTCTGGCCATGGAGGAGGCCCAGGACAGATGGGTCGGATTCGGATTGGGAGGAGGAGTTGAAGTGCTGAGCCACCGGGAGATCAGGTTGGTTATTGCGAACCGAGTGGAGGTGTTCGGCGTGTGTGCGTGAGAGTGTGTGTGTGAGAATGTGTATGTATGTGAGAGAGAGAGAAAACGTGCATGTGTTAGAGAGAGCAGGACAGAGAGTGAGTGCGTTTGAGAGAGGTAGGGACTGTGTGTGTGTGTGTGTGTGTGTGTGTGTGTGTGCTTGTGTGTGTGTGTGTGTGTGTGTGTGTGTGTTTGTGTGTGTGTGTGTTTGTGTGAGAGAGAGAGAGAGAGAGAGAGGGGGGGGAGTGTTGCTAGTGTGAGAGAGTGTTTGTGTATGTGAGAAAGTGGGACTGTGTGTGTGAGAGACAGGGAGCGAGAGAGGGAGTGTGCGAGAGACTGAGCGAGAGAGGGAATGTGAGAGAGAGGAAGGCGGCACGAGAGGGTGGAGTGGACAGAATTTGTGTCCGAGTGGGGGAGAGTGGATGGAGAGGAGAGAGAGGAATGGACACGTGCAACTTCAAGGGACATTGGTCAGGTAGCATTTGGAGTATGGCATACCGTTCTGGTCACTCCATTACAGGATTGGTGTGGAGGCTGCGGGGAATATGCAGAGATGGTTAACCAGATGCTTTAAAAACAAGGAACTGCAGATGCTGGTTTATAAAAAAAGGACACAGAATGCAGGAGTAACTCAGCGGGACAGGCAGCATCTCTGGGGAGATGGAATGCGTGACTGAAGAAACGACCTGAACGTTACCCATTCCTTCCAGCATTTTGTGTTTACCTAAACAACGCATATCTATCCACGTGTCGGTGTGCCAGCAGGCTGGGGGAGCGGGCAAAGGCCTTGCCACAGAGCGGGCAGGGGAAGGGGCGCTGGCCGGTGTGGACTCGCCGGTGCTCCAGCAGGTGGTTAAGGCGGGTGAAGCCCTTACCACAGGACGGGCAAGGGAAGGGACGCTCACCGCTGTGGGTACGACTGTGCTGCCACAGGCTGGACATGCGGGTGAAGTCCTTGCCACACTCAGCGCACACAAAGGGTATCTCTCCGGTGTGTATCCGCTGGTGCTCCCGCAGCCCCCATGCTCTCTTGTCACCGTGGGAGAAGCTGCTCGCCGGCGTGGGTCCGCCGGTGCTGCCGCAACCCCCGCGAGCTGTCAAACGACTCACCACAGTACGGGCAGTCGTAGGGCGGGCCACTGGTGTGCACATGCTGGTGGGACAGGGCGTGGGAGGCCATGGCTAAGCGCTCTTCACACACCGGGCTGGGGATGGGGCTGTCGCCGGCGTGCACCCGCTGGTGGGACAGCAGGTTGGAGGAACGGGTGAAGCCCTTGCCGCACTGGGCGCAGGTCTAGGGGCGCTCGCCTGTGTGGGTGCGCTGGTGCACCAGCAGGTAGCTGGAGGAGATGAAGCCCTTGCCACACTGGGCGCAGGTGTAGGGGCGCTCGCCTGTGTGGGTGCGCTGGTGCCTCAGCAGGCTGCTGGACCGGACGAAGCCCTTGTCGCACTGGGCACAGGTGAAGGGACGCTCGCCTGTGTGGGTGCGCTGGTGCCTTAGCAGGTGACTAGACTGGTTGAAGACCATGCCACACTGGGCACAGGTGAAGGGCCGCTCGCCGGTGTGGGTGCGCTGGTGCACCAGCAGGTAGCTGGAGGAGATGAAGCCCTTGCCGCAGTGACCGCAAGTGTAGGGGCGCTCTCCGGTGTGGGTGCGCTGGTGCTTCAGCAGGTTGCTGGACTGGGTGAAGCCCTTGCCGCAGTGAGCGCAAGTGTAGGGGCGCTCTCCGGTGTGGGTGCGCTGGTGCACCAGCAGGTTGCCGGACTGGGTGAAGCCCTTGCCGCAGTGACCGCACGTGTAGGGGCGCTCTCCGGTGTGGGTGCGCTGGTGCACCAGCAGGATGCTGGACTGGGTGAAGACATTGCCACAGTCGCTGCAGGTGTACGGTCGTTCCCCCGTGTGCACGCGTCTGTGCAACTTCAGCTCTGGCGACGACTTGAAGCTTTTGCCGGAGTTGGAACAGGTGAAGGGCCGCTCACTGCTGTGCACCCGCCGATGCACCCGCAGCCCCTTCAACTGGGCAAAGCTCTTGCTGCAGGTGGAGCAGCCATAGGGCTTCTCACCCGTGTGCACCTGCCAGTGGATCTTCAGGATCTTCGCCGTCTTGAAGCTCTTGCCGCAGTCGGAGCAGGTGAAGGGGTGTTCTCCCGTGTGCACCCGCGGGTGGGTCTCCAGCTGGCTCGGGAACTGACAGGCCTTGCCACACACGTCATGCTCATAACGCTTCTCCTTGTGGTGTGCCATCATGTGGTCACTTATTGAAGTTCAGCCCCTCGAAGCTCAGCCCGCACACCGAGCAGATGGGAGGGGGTGGTGGCTCACCGGCACCCTGGCCGCCCACAATAACCGCTCACGTCCCTGTCTCTCCGTCCACAGCAACGGCTCCTAAACCCTGCAGGAGGGGAACACAGAGGGTCAACAAGCTGGCAAACAGGACATTACTAGCACATATTGAGTGTGTTTATGGCGGGGGAAACCGTTATATAATTCTGCGAAGCACACTGGCGCAGCGGTACAGTTGCTGCCTCACCGCCAGAGACCCGGGCTCGATCCTGACTACGGGTGCTGTCTGTGTGGTTTGTGCATTCTCCCTTTGACCTGCGTGGGATTTTACTCCGGGTGTTCCGGTTTCCTCCAAAATTTCAAAGACGTTCAGGGTTGTAAATTAATTGGCCTCAACACATTTGCTAAATTGTCCCTAATGTGCGTGGGATAGTGCTAGTGTACGGGGTGGTCGTTGGTCGGCACGGACTCCGTGGGCCGAAAGACCTGTTGTTTCCGCTCTGCATCTCTAAACTAAACTAAACCAAAGAAGGGTGTAGACCCAAAACGCCACCCATTCCTACTCTCCACAGATGCTGCCTGACCCACTGAGTTACTCCAGCACTTTGTGTCTATCTTCTCCACAGATGCTGCCTGACCCGCTGAGTTACTCCAGCACTTTGTGTCTATCTTCTCCACAGATGCTGCCTGACCCGCTGAGTTACTCCAGCACTTTGTGTCTATCTTCTCCACAGATGCTGCCTGACCCGTTGAGTTACTCCAGCACTTTGTGTCTATCTTCTCCACAGATGCTGCCTGACCTGCTGAGTTACTCCAGCACTTTGTGTCTATCTTCTCCACAGATACTGTCTGACCTGCTGAGGTACTCAAGCACTTTGTCATATAGTCATGGGGTGATACAGCGTTGGCAAGAGGCCCTTCGGCCCAACTCGTACCCGAACTCCTAGATACCTCGTCTCTACAGCTTCCACAAGGCTCAGAGTTCAGAGCCCTAATGAGACCACACCTGGTGTGCAGTTTTGGTCCCCTAATTTGAGCGAAAGCAGCGTAGGTTTACAAGGTTAATTCCCGGGATGGCGGGACAGTCATATGCTGAGACAATGGAGCAGCTTGGCTTATACACTCTGAAGTTTAGAAGGATGAGAGGCAATCGTATTGAACCATATAAGATTGTTAAGGGTTTGGACACGCTAGAGGCAGGAGACATGTTCCCGATGTTGGGGGAGTCCAGTACCGGGCGCCAAAGTTTAAGAATAAGGGGTAAGCCATTTAGTACGGAGACGAGGAAACACTTTTCTCACGGAGAGTTGTGAGTCTGTGGAATTCTCTGCCTCACCTATTGTCTATTGCCCCAGGTGGGGGCCGGTTCTCTGGATACATTTAAGAGAGAGCTAGATAGGGCTCTTAAAGATAGCGGAGTCAGGAGATATGGGAAGAAGGCAGGAACGGGGTACTGATTCGGGATCATCAGCCATGATCCGGCTACATGCGGAAGATTGTTCCCGATGTTGGGGAAGTCCAGAACAAGAGGTCACAGTTTAAGGATAAGGGGGAATTTTTTTTAGGACCGAGATGAGGACATTTTTTTTCACACAGAGAGTGGTGAATCTTTGGAACTCTGCCACAGAAGGTAGTTGAGGCTACAGTTCATTGGCTATATTTAAGAAGGAGTAGGATGTGGCCCTTGTGGCTAAAGGGATCAGGGGGTATGGAGAGAAGGCAGGTACAGGATACTGTGTTGGATGATCAGCCATGATCATATTGAATGGCGGTGCAGGCTGGAAGGGCCGAATGGCCTACTCCTACACTTATGTTTCTATCACATTGAATGGGGGTGCTGGCTCAAAGGGCAGAATGGCCAACTCCTGCACCTATTGTCTATTGTCTATTGTCCCAGCCCCCCACCATTCACAGTGAAGATCCTGCCCTGGTTTGACTTCCTAAACTGCAACATCCTCCCCACCCCCAAACAGTGTGACCTCCTACCTGTGGCTCCCTGCCCCTTACGACTGCCACCTCCTGCTCCTTACCCCCCTTTGCTCCCTCCCCCCTCCTCCCCACCCCCAAACAGTGTGAACCCCACCAGGCTCCTTATCCGCTTCCATGACTCACTCGACCCCCCTCTCTCTCTCTCTCTCCGACCCCCAGTTCTCTACCCCCCAATTCATCCCCCTCGGCACCTAACCCACTCCCCCTTGAATCCCTCCCCCTCCCTTTTCTCCCTGCTTCCCCACGCTACTCACTTGACTCCTTTTACCAACCCCCAGCTTCTCACCACCTCCCTCCCTCCCCCAGACTGTCTCCTCTCTCTCTCTCTGACCCTCTCCACTTATTCCTGCCCCTCTCGGCCTCCCACCACTCAGATATCTCTCTCTCCCTCTCCCCTCCGAACTCTCTCTCCTCAACTCCCCCCCTCTCTCTCCCATCTTCCTCCACCCCTCTATCTCTCTCTGTCCCCTCTGTCTCTCCTTCTCTGTCTCTCTACCCTTTCTCATTTTCTCTCTAACTCAATCCATCTTTCTCTCCCACCCTCCTTCTCCACCCCTATCTCCCTCCCCATACTTTCTATCTCTCTCCATCTCGCCCTCCCCACTCTCTCTCTCTATCCTCTTCTCTCTCCCCATCCTCTCTTTCTTTATCCCCTTCTCTCTTGCCATCTCCCCCCTTTCCCTCGCTCTCTATCCCCTTCTCTCACTCTCCTCTTCCTCCCCTTCTCTATTTCCATCTCTCCCTCCCACCCTCTCCCCTTCTCTATCCCTTTCTCTCTTTCCATCTCTCCCACTCTCACCTCTTTCTCCCCCCATCGTTCTCTCTCTCTCTCACCATCTCCCCTCCCCTTTACCCTCTCTCTCTATCCCCTTCTCTCTCTATCTATCCCTCCCCACCCTCTCTCTCTCTCTCTATCCCTTCTCTCTCTCCATCTCCACCCTCTCTCTATCCCCTTCTCTCCCTCCATCTCCCTCCCCACCCTCTCTCTCTCTCTCCATCTCTCCCTCTCCACCCTCTCTATATCACATTCTCTCTCTCCATCTCTCCCTCTCCACCCTCTCTCTATCCCCGTCTCTCTTTCCATCTCCCCCACCCTCTCTCTATGTATATATCCCCTTCTCCATCTCTCCCTCCTCACCCTCTCCCCTTCTCTCCCCCTCTCCCCACCCACTCTCTCCCTATCCTCTGCTCTCCCCATCTCTCCCTCCCCAACCTCTCTCTATGTATTCCCTTCTCTCTCCATCACTACCTCCCCACCGCTTCCCTCCCTCTCTATCGCCTTCTCTCTCTCCATCTCTCCCTCCTCACCCTCTCTCTCTCGTTCTCTCCCTCCTCACAATCTCCCTCCCTCTCCCCTTTCCCTCTCTCTCTATCCCCTTCTCTCACTCCATCTCTCCCTCCCCTTCTCTCTCTCCCTCCCCACCCTCTCTCGTTCTCTCCCTCCTCGAAATCTCTCTCCCTCCTCCCCTTTCCCCCCGTCTTTCTCTCTCCCCCTCTCTCCACTCACTCCTTTCCTTCTCACTCTCTCACTCTCTCCCCCTCTCTTTTTCTCCCCCTCACCTATCGTTTGCTTTCTCCTCCTCTATTTCTCTCTCTCCCTCCCTCAATGTTTCGCTCTCTCTGTTCTCTCTCTCTCCCCCTCACATCACTCCCTCTACCTCTGTTTATCTCTCCCTCTCTCTCTCTCCATCTCTCCCTCCCCAACTTCGCTCTCTCTGTACCCCCTTCTTTCTCTCCAGCTCTCC
>JAWMAR010000332.1:977432-1023358 GCA_036785375.1 Leucoraja ocellata
GGGCAGGAATAAGTGGAGCGGGTCAGAGAGAGAGAGAGGAGACAGTCCGGGGGAGGGAGGGAGGTGGTGAGAGGCTGGGGGTTGGTAAAAGGAGTCAAGTGAGTAGCGTGGGGAAGCAGGGAGAAAAGGGAGGGGGGAGGGATTCAAGGGGGAGTGGGTTTGGTGCCGAGGGGGATGAATTGGGGGGTAGAGAACTGGGGGTCGGAGAGAGAGAGAGAGGGGTCAAGTGAGTCATGGAAGCGGATAAGGAGGCTGGTGGGGTTCACACTGTTTGGGGGTGGGGAGGAGGGGGGAGGGAGCAAAGGGGTAAGGAGCAGGAGGTGGCAGTCGTAAGGGGCAGGGAGCCACAGGGAGGAGGTCACATTGTTTGGGGTGGTGAGGAGGGGGGAGGATAGACAATAGGTGCAGGAGTTGGCCATTCTGCCCTTTGAGCCAGCACCCCCATTCAATGTGATAGAAACATAAGTGTAGGAGTAGGCCATTCGGCCCTTCGAGCATGCACCGCCATTCAATATGATCATGGCTGATCATCCAACTCAGTATCCTGTACCTGCCTTCTCTCCATACCCCCTGATCCCTTTAGCCACAAGGGCCACATCCTACTCCTTCTTAAATATAGCTAATGAACTGTAGCCTCAACTACCTTCTGTGGCAGAGTTCCAAAGATTCACCACTCTCTGTGTGAAAAAAAATGTCCTCATCTCGGTCCTAAAAAATTCCCCCTTATCATTAAACTGTGACCTCTTGTTCTGGACTTCCCCAACATCGGGAACAATCTTCCGCATGTAGCCGGATCATGGCTGATGATCCCGAATCAGTACCCCGTTCCTGCCTTCTTCCCATATCTCCTGACTCCGCTATCGTTAAGAGCCCTATCTAGCTCTCTCTTAAATGTATTCAGAGAACCGGCCCCCACCTGGGGCAATAGACAATAGGTGAGGCAGAGAATTCCACAGACTCACAACTCTCCGTGAGAAAAAGTGTTTCCTCGTCTCCGTACTAAATGGCTTACCCCTTATTCTTAAACTTTGGCCCCCGGTTCAATACTCCCCCAACATCGGGAACATGTCTCCTGCCTCTAGCGTGTCCAAACCCTTAACAATCTTATATGGTTCAATACGATTGCCTCTCATCCTTCTAAACTTCAGAGTGTACAAGTCAAGCTGCTTCATTCTCTCAGCAAATGGCAGTTCCGCCATCCCGGGAATTAACCTTGTAAACCTACGCTGCTTTCGCTCAAATTAGGGGACCAAAACTGCACACAATACTCCAGGTGTGGTCTCATTAGGCCTCTGAACTCTGAGCCTTGCGGAAGCTGTAGAGACGAGGGATCTAGGAGTTCGGGTACGAGTTGGGCCGAAGGGCCTCTTGCCAACGTTGTATCGCCCCATGACTATATGACAACGTGCTTGAGTAACTCAGCGGGTCAGGCAGCATCTGTGGAGAAGATAGACACAAAGTGCTGGAGTAACTCAGCAGGTCAGGCAGCATCTGTGGAGAAGATAGACACAAAGTGCTGGAGTAACTCAGCGGGTCAGGCAGCATCTGTGGAGAAGATAGACACAAAGTGCTGGAGTAACCCAGTGGGTCAGGCAGCATCTGTGGAGAGAAGGAATGGGTGGCGTTTTGGGTCGACACCCTTCTTTGGTTTAGTTTAGTTTAGAGATGCAGAGCGGAAACAACAGGACTTTCGGCCCACGGAGTCCGTGCCGACCAACGACCACCCCGTACACTAGCACCATCCCACGCACATTAGGGACAATTTAGCAAATGTGGTGAGGCCAATTAATTTTCAACCCTGAACGTCTTTGAAATGTTGGAGGAAACCGGAACACCCGGAGTAAAATCCCACGCAGGTCAAAGGGAGAATGTACAAACCACACAGACATCACCCGTAGTCAGGATCGAGCCCGGGTCTCTGGCGGTGAGGCAGCAACTGTACCGCTGCGCCAGTGTGCTTCGCAGAATTATATAATGGTTTCCCCCGCCATAAACACACTCAATATGTGCTAGTAATGTCCTGTTTGCCAGCTTGTTGACCCTCTGTGTTCCCCTCCTGCAGGGTTTAGGAGCCGTTGCTGTGGACGGAGAGACAGGGACGTGAGCGGTTATTGTGGGCGGCCAGGGTGCTGGTGAGCCACCACCCCCTCCCATCTGCTCGGTGTGCGGGCTGAGCTTCGAGGGGCTGAACTTCAATAAGGGACCACATGATGGCACACAACAAGGAGAAGGGTTATGAGCATGACGTGTGTGGCAAGGCCTGTCAGTTCCCGAGCCAGCTGGAGACCCACCCGCGGGTGCACACGGGAGAACACCCCTTCACCTGCTCCGACTGCGGCAAGAGCTTCAAGACGGCGAAGACCCTGAAGATCCACTGGCAGGTCCACACGGGTGAGAAGCCCTATGGCTGCTCCACCTGCAGCAAGAGCTTTGCCCAGTTGAAGGGGCTGCGGGTGCACCGGCGGGCACACAGCAGTGAGCGGCCCTTCACCTGTTCCAACTCCGGCAAAAGCTTCAAGTCATCGCCAGAGCTGATGTTGCACAGGCGCGTGCACACCGTGGAACTAACGTACACCTGCAGCGACTGTGGCAAGGTCTTCACCCAGTCCAGCAACCTGCTGGTGCACCAGCGCACCCACACCGGAGAGCGCCCCTACACTTGCGCTCACTGCGGCAAGGGCTTCACCCAGTCCGACAGCCTGCTGAGGCACCAGCGCACCCACACCGGTGAGCGGCCTTACAACTGTGCCCAGTGCGGCAAGGGCTTCATCTCCTCCAGCTACCTGCTGGTGCACCAGCACACCCACACCGGCGAGCGTCCCTTCACCTGTGCCCAGTGCGGCATGGTTTTCAACCAGTCTAGTCACCTGCTGAGGCACCAGCGCACCCACACAGGCGAGCGTCCCTTCACCTGTGCCCAGTGCGACAAAGGCTTCGTCCGGTCCAGCAGCCTGCTGAGGCACCAGCGCACCCACACGGGCGAGCGCCCCTACACCTGCGCCCAGTGCGGCAAGGGCTTCACTCGTTCCTCCAGTCTGCTGTCCCACCAGCGGGTGCACGGCGGCGACCGTCTCTTTCCCAGCCCGGTGTGTGGAGAGCGCTTTGCCATGGTCTCCCACGCCTTGTCTCAACAGCACGTGCACACCAGTGGCACGCCCTACGACTGCCCATACTGCGGTGAGCAGTTTGACAGCTCGCGAGGGTTGCGGCAGTACCGGCGGACCCACGCCGGCGAGCAGCTTCTCCCACGGTGACAAGAGAGCATGGGGGCTGCGGGAGAACCAGCGGATACACACCGGAGAGATACCCTTTGTGTGCGTTGAGTGTGGCAAGGGCTTCACCCGCATGTTCAGCCTGTGGCAGCACAGTCGTACCCACAGCGGTGAGCTTCCCTTACCCGTCCTGTGGTAAGGGCTTCACCCGCCTTGACCACCTGCTGGAGCACCGGCGAGTCCACACCGGCCAGCGCCCCTTCCTCTGCCCTCTCTGTGGCCAGGCCTTTGCCCGCTCCCCCAGCCTGCTGGCACACCGACACGTGGATAGATATGCGTTGTTTAGGTAAACACAAAATGCTGGAAGGAATGGGTAACGTTCAGGTCGTTTCTTCAGTCACGCATTCCATCTCCACAGAAATGCTGCCTGTCCCGTTGAGTTACTCCTGCATTCTGTGTCCTTTTTTGTAAACCAGCATCTGCAGTTCCTTGTTTTTAAACCATCTGGTTAACCATCTCTACATATTCCCCAAAGCCTCCACACCAATCCTGTAATGGAGTGACCAGAACTGTATGCAATACTCCAAATGCTACCTGACCAATGTCCCTTGAAGCTGCACGTGTCCATTCCTCTCTCTCCTCTCCATCCACTCTCCCCCACTCGGACACAAATTCTCTCCACTCCACCCTCTCGTGCCGCCTTGCTCTCTCACACACTCCCTCGCTCGCTCAGTCTCTCTCGCACACTCCCTCTCTCGCTCCCTGTCACACACACAGTCCCACTCTCTCACATACACAAACACTCTCGTTCTCACACTAGTAACACTCCCTCTCTCTCTCTCTCTCTCTCTCTCTCTCTCTCTCGCACACACACACACACACACACACTGTCCCTACCTCTCTCAAACGCACCCCCTCTCTGTCCTGCTCTCTCTAACACATGCACGTTTTCTCTCTCTCTCTCTCTCACACATAAACATTCTCACACACACACTCTCACGCACACACGCCGAACACCTCCACTCGGTTCGCAATAACCAACCTGATCTCCCGGTGGCTCAGCACTTCAACTCCTCCTCCCAATCCGAATCCGACCCATCTGTCCTGGGCCTCCTCCATGGCGAGAGTGGGGCCCGCCGTAAATTGGAGGAGCTGCACCTCATATATCACTTGGGCAGTTTGCACCCCAGCGGTATGAACATTGATCTCTCTAATTTCAGGTAGTCCCTACTGTAGATGGTTTATGCATGCAACCTATAATGTAGCTACCTCTAAACCACTAACCACGCCTTAGTCCTCTCAGTATAACTGTGATATCTTCCCCTTGCTCCTCCCTTGGTTCCAGTACGCCTGAAGACTAGATGCAATCAGTACTGGGACGTGCTTCACATGTGCTTTTATTAAATACTCAGTAAAGTTACAGTGTGTCAGACTGTACATTCCTTTACATGGTGTCAGTAAGTTGAACGTGCGCCTCCTGTTTATCGGGATTTATTTGCTCCTAGTTTTACTAGTGTTTAATTCCCCGTTCACCATGGCATTCTCGTGCCGCAAGCCCTCTCCTCTTGTCTTTGACGATGACATTGTGGAGCGATGGGCCACTTTCGTGATGGACTACAACCACTTCATCAACATCGTGCACCGAAATGACACTCCTGCTGAACCTTGCCGGTCCAGATGCCATGAAACGTGCTCAGACTTTCACCTGCAATCCAGCGGTCCTGGATGACAACGACCAGGTCGTCGAGCCGGCGGAATTTGCCAACGACCCGGTATGTCTCTTACGCAAGTTTGCGGATATTTGTGACTTGCCCTCCAACCGTATATTGGAGCGGGCTACATTTTATACAAGGAAACAGCAGCTTCATGAGCATGTTGAATGTTTTATCGCTGACCTGCGCTACCTTGCTCAGCGGTGCCGTTTCGAGAACATGCGTGATCAGCTCACCAGAGATATTTTGGTCACCGGCATGCTAGATCAGAAGCTACGAGCAGAGCTGCTGCGAAAACCGGATCTCACCCTGACTTAAGCTATGCATGCATGCAGACTAGCTGATGTGGTTGCCCCGCTACATGGGCAGAGGGGATCTGACAATCGGGCTATTCATCTGACTGGTGTTGCTTTGCCCAGTCGCAAGCAAGACAACGTTCGCCCTGCACCGCGGCTGACTTACGTAGCTCGGCTCCCGCTTGTCAAGAAGTGCCCCAACAGTAATTATGTCCACACTATGCAGTCGCAGTGTCCAGAATGTGGTAAAGCTTGTAATTTATGTAAGAAGATGAATCATTTCTCAGCTGCCTGTCGCTCCCGTGGGAACGTTCCTCCAGCTCCCAGACAAGTGTTAAACAACCTTCAACAAGTTGATAATGAATTCGGTTCCCAGCCTTCTGTCGACACTGCCCTCGACTCTGAGCCCAGTATTTCCATGGGAGATGCCAGTGTTTATTATCTCCTTCATAATCAATCTGGACTCCCCGATCCTTCTGTGTTTGTCACTGTCAACAACAAGTCATTCACTGCTAAGCTGGACACGGGGGAGAAGGTGAATGTTATGTCAACATCCCTGTTCAGGAAGATTTGAAATAAAGAGCTGTTAACTGCTGATCGCTCCATTTTGCGTGCTTATGGGGGAGAGTAGCTAAAACATGTGGGGAGGGCCACCTTCCACTGTGTGCTGAAGACATCTTCCCGTGAGCTGTCGTTTTTCATTCTTGACTGCGACTGTGTGACTCTGTTGAGCAATCAGGCCTGTCAGGATCTGGGGCTGGTGTCCTTTGACCGTACTGTCCACGAAGTGCGGGTGATGTTGAATTCACTCTCCGAGTACCCTGACCTCTTCGATGATGAACTGGGTAAGCTGCCCCTTGTATACAAGATCGCAACTGACCCGTCGGTTGTACCAGTGGTCCGTACTCCGCACAGGGTGCCGTTTTCCATGAAGGGCAAGGTCGAAGCCATGCTGAAGAACATGGTTGACATGGGAGTGCTTGAAGCTGTCAGCGAACCCACCGAGTGGGTCTCCACCATGGTCGCCACCATGAAGAAGGGTAAGAACGAGATACTGGTGTGTATCAACCCCAAAGACTTAAATCTGGCAATAAGACGTCCTCATTACCCTATGACCAGCCCGGCGTGAGGGCCTGAACATCGGACCACCCGGGGCTGCGACAGCGGGTGCTCGGAAGGCCCCGACCACGGATGAACACGGAGGGGAGGCTGGCTGGACTATGGTGCCGTCCTCAACTTGGTGCCATTTATGTTATGTTGTGTCGTGGACTTTCTTTGTGTATGTGCTTTTTTTAAATTCAATTTCAATTTTATTCTTAATATGTTTTATTATTTATTTATTTAAAAATATATATTTATATATTTTATTTTATTAGAAGTAAGTACAGTCATATGACACCAAAGTGCCTAATATATATTTTCATAATACATTTTATGTACAACTTCTTTTTTTTTGTTACATTGAAAAAAGATGAGAATAAGAAAAATAAGTTAGATAGTAAAGGATAGAAAGATGTGAAATATATAGTGTGTGAAGAAAGAAAACGAGTAAATGAAGAAAGTTGAGAGAAAATAGATAAAAGAAAATAATATAAAAAAGAAAAGGACACCATTGTCACATTTGCGGATGACAATACAGTGGTGGGACTCATCTCCGGGGGGGAGACGAGTACGCCTACCGGGATGAGGCGGATCAGCTGACAGTGGGGTGTGAAGAAAATAACCTGCTCCTCAACACCTTAAAGACAAAGGAATTAATAATAGACTTTAGGAAGAATAAAACGGACATGGTACCATTGACTATCAGAGGGGTATGTGTGGAGGGAGTGGCGGATTTCCGCTTCCTGGGCATCCATATTGAGGAGGACCTGACATGGAGCGTGAACACCACTGCGCTGCTGAAAAAGGTCCAGCAGAGACTGCACTTCCTGAGGGTGCTCAGGAAGAATACCATCACTCAGAGACTGCTGCTGTCCTTTTATCGGTGCTCCATTGAGGGCATACTAACATACTGTGTATGCGTGTGGTACACCAGCTGCACGGCGGCTCAGAGGGAAGCGCTCCAGAGGGCCATTGACAACGCCCAGAGGATTGTCGGCTGCCCTCTCCTTACCTTGGAGGACTTACACAGTTCCCGCTGCATCAAAAAATCCCAGAGTATCATAAAGGACATTTCCCACCCCGGAAACTCCCTGTTTGAACTGTTGCCGTCAGGCAGACGGTACAGATCTACAAGGACAAGGACGAACAGACTAAAGAACAGTTTTTACCCCACTGCTATAAAAGCACTAAATGTAGCCGCCAAGGAACGCAGGGGCGATACATACTAAGGGACTGTGGTACACTGTGAAATCGACAGATGGATGGAGGGTTGGGTGTTTATGCGTGCTATTTTCGTGATATTTATTTTAGTTGTATATCTTTTAATATTTTATCTTGTATGTATCGTTAGCTTTTAGAAATGTTTGAATGGTGCACTGACTGGCTGACATTTTTAAATTTCGTTGTACATGGTTCATGTTACAATGACAATAAAGAAACTATTCTATTCTATTCTATTATTTATAATGTTGACCAACCCTCGTCCAGTCCTGAAACAGTTATTTTTTACAATTGTGTTGCACCATATGATTCCAAAAAAACGACGAATGGAGACCAACTTGTTATGAATTGTTATTTATCCATTAGGAGGAATCGCATTTCCTCAAGATGAGCGGTGTCCAACATACTTGCAATCCACATTTTAAGCGTTGGTATTGATGCACCCTTCCAACATTTAAGTATTTTTTTTTTGCTATTATTAAACCATAGTTAAGGAATAGATTTTGAGATGTGTTCAATTTATTCCCATCTTCCATTACACCAAATATAATCATTTCAGTATTAGGTTCCATTCTTGTCTTGAATAATTTTGTAAATATTTCAAAAATATCATTCCAAAATCTATAACGTTTTATTCAGGAAACTAAGGAGTGTGTTATAGTTGCCTTTTGGGCTAGACATTTATCACAAGTGGCGGATATATTTGGATAAAATTTGTTCAATCTTGTTTTTGAATAATATAATCTATGCCCAATTTTAAATTGAATTAGATTATGTCTTACATTAATTGAACGTTTGTGAATATATATCAAGTATTTTTCCCATTTAACCTTCGTAATTTTTATCATTAGTTCCCGTACCCGCTCTTCTCTACCTCTGTCGATGGTAGGTCTATATTTAGAATACTATTATATAAATATGATATTAATTTTTGTGTCAGCTTCAATATTCATTGCTTCTTCCAATAAGTCAGGAGTTACTTTTTGATATCCTTGTATATATTTTTTCATGAAATCGCAAATCTGAAGATATTTAAAATATTGGTTGTTTTTCAATTTAAATTTTAATTGTAATTGTTGGCATGATAGTAGGTTTCCCATTTCGTACATATCCACGATCCTTCTAATTCCGAGACTTTCCCATTGGTTATATGTCTTATCAATAAGAGATGGTTTAAATAAAGGGTTATTCGCAATTGGCATTAACAGTGATAGATTTCTTAATTTTAAAGATAATTTTACTTGTTTCCAAATTCTTATTTTACCATATATAATTGGGTTCTTCTTGTATATTGTGTTATTCGGTTTTTTTGGGGAGAAGAGGATCGTTCTTATATTACAAGGATGGCAATCCTCCTTCTCCATTTTTATCCATTCTGTCTGTTGGGTAGAACTATCCAACCAATAATTCATATTCTTAATATGCACTGCCCAGTAATAATACATAAAATTCGGAAGCGAAAGTCCCCCGACCTCTTTTGGTTTACATAAGTGTTTTTTTGTGATTCTATGTGATCTATAGTCCCAAAAATAATTAGTAATATTAGAGTCTAATTAAAAATATATATATTTTGGTATATATACCGGTATAGACTGAAATAGGTATAATAATTGTGGTAGGAAGATTATTTTATTGCATTTATTCTACCTAATAATGATAAGGGAAGTGTTTTCCAAAATTTAATCAGCGTATTAAGTTTATTTAATAAAGGTATGAAATTAGCGTTAAATAATGCTTTATATTTTCTAGTAATCTGAATACACAAATATTTAAATTTTTCTGTTGCGATTTTAAAGGGGAACTTAAATAAGTGTGAAGATTCTTGAGGTTTTAATGTCATGATTTCACTTTTGTTCCAGTTTATTCTATATCCAGAAAAAGACCCAAATTCCTCTATTAAGTTTAATAAATTTGGTATGCTCGTTTGTGACTATGTAATATATAAAAGTATATCGTCTGCATATAATGGGATTTTATTCTTTGAGTCCCTGGTATTATAGCCCTGAATATTCGGATGAATTATTATACTTTCAGCCAGGGGTTCTATCCTAAGGGCAAATAGCAGGGGCGATAGTGCACATCCCTGCCTATTACCCCTTGATAGTTGAAATTTTTGAGATAACATGTTATTAGTTAAAATTCTTGCCATCGGTTTATCATATAGTAATTTTACCCATGTTATAAAATTCTCTCCCATATTAAATTTCTGTAGTACTTTATATAAGTATTGCCACTCTACCTGATCAAATGCTTTCTCTGCATCCAAATAAATAATTGATATATCTTCTTCCTCTACTTTATGCGAGTACATTATATTAAACAGGCGTCTCAGATTATTAAATGAGTATCTTTTAGGTATAAACCCCGTTTGATCAGGGTTTATCAATTTACTAATATATTTGCTTAATCTTCTTGCTAAAATCTTTGCTAAAATTTTCTGATCTGTATTTAAAAGTGATATAGCTCTGTACGAGCCCGGATCTTCTAAATCTTTATCTTTTTTTGGAATAAGTGTAATAGTTGATTCTGTATGTGTTTCAGGTAGTTTGTTTTCTTTAAAAGCATGGGCGTGTAAATTAAATAAATAAGGGGTCGTTATCTCCTGAATTTTTGTTTATAAAATTCATTATTAAAACCATCTGGTCCTGGTGTCTTACCATTTTTCTGCGAATTTATTGTTTCACCTATTTCTTTGATTGTAATTTGAGCTCCTAGTTCCTCTTGTTCCAAAAGGTCCAGTATTGGAAGATTACAGTTATCTAGATTTTTTTTTATTTTACTATCTTCTATTTTAATTTTAGATGTATATAAGTTTTGGTAAAATTGGGCAAATCTATTATTAATATCTTTAGGTAGTATTAGTAATTCACCTTTCTCTGATTTAATTTTGGTTATAGTATTTTCCTTTTCTTGTTTTTTCAATTGGCGAGCTAAAAGCTTGTGTGGTTTGTCACCAAACTCAAAATGTTCCTGTTTTGTAATTTGGAATAGTCTTATTACTCTTGCCGATAAAATTCGATTAAGTTTAAATTTCAGTAATACTATCTTATTGTGTTTATCTGTCGTGGAATCTTTGGCATTATCCAAGTCTAACTGTCTGATTTCTTGTTCTAACAACAATTGTTCTGTCTTATTCTTTTTATTTTGAAAACTTTGATATGAAATTATAATTCCGCTCATAAATGCCTTAAAAGTTTCCCATAATAAAGAAGGCAAAGTACCTGGTTTATCATTTGTATCGAAAAAAAAGTTTAATTTGTTGTTTTGAATATTGATAGCCTTGCACGTCATTTAAAATATGTGTATTAAACCTCCAAAACATTTTCTTACCCGGCATTCCCTCAAATTTTACTGAAAATGTCAACGGAGAGTGATCTGAGATACTACTAATGTGGTATGTTGGGTTGTTTGTATATGGCATTAATTTCATATCCACTAAAAAAATCAATTCTTGAATAAGTTTTATGTACCGAAGAGTAAAACGAGTATTCCCTTCCAACTGGATTAGCAGATCTCCATACATCTATTATATTAGTATTTTTTATATATGTATTTAGAAGTTCGCTAGTTTTTTCAATTACTCTTCTTTTGTTTTGATGATTTATCTAGATATGAATCTAAAACACCGTTAAAGTATTATCACATTTTGGTAATTAAACTCTGATATTATGTCAATAATTTTATCAAAAAATTGGGGGTTATCAAAATTCGGAGCATAAATATTTATCAAAGTTAGTGGGGTTGCATAAATTTCACCCGAAATTATAATATACCTTCCCTCTTTATCTGATATAGTATTCTTTAATTTAAAAGGAATACCTTTCCTAATAAGAATAGCTGTACCCCAATAATAATAATAATAATAATAATAATAATAATAATCTTATTTATATAGCACATTTTTAGTCAACTTGCATTGACCCCAAAGTGCTTCACATAATTACATTACATTTACACATAGGCAAAGGTGGGTGAAGTGTCTTGCCCCAAGGACACAACGACAGTATGCACTCCAAACGGGATTCGAACCGGCTACCTTCCGGTCGCCAGCCGAACACTTAGCCCATTGCGCCATCTGCCATCTGTCGTACCCTATATTTAGAAGTAAATGAGGAGTAGTATGTTTGTCCTATCCAATTCGCCTTTAATCTTATTTGTGTTTGTTGTTTCATGTGTGTCTCCTGCAAAAACATTATGTCGCTTTTCAACGATTTTAGTTGGGCAAAAATGTTACCCCTCTTAATTGGTTCGTTGGCACCCCTTATATTCCAACTACAAAATGTAATTCCCCCATTCTTTATTTGTCCATCGTCTTGCATTGTAAGCAGGGTAATATTCCTGAATCGTATGGTGCAACCCAATATCTCAGAATTTTAGGACTTGGGTGGTCATCCCGGTTTATTATTGCATCTCCTTCTTGTAAAGTGCCTTAGAAAAAGAAAAAAAGAATGTGATATACAATTGCTTTCAAAAAAATTAAACAGATAAAAATCTTGATTGTGCTTTAAAAAAAAGGTGCTATTAAGGTAATGATGGCAAAACATGTATAGACCTCCGTGATGTTGTTATACATTGAGCTCCTCCCCCTTGGTGAATCCTCATAAAAAGTTACATACCATTTCATATTTTGTCTTTTCTTATATGAGTTTATCAAACCAGCGCCAGTGACAGCCGAGTGAAAAAAAAAAAAAAACTAAATTATCAGGAAGAGACATAAGGAGTAAAAAAAACCCAAAACAAATATAGAACACAACATATACACGATTATATAAGTATATATGTCCTTCCAATTTATCCAATCTTAATCTAATCTAAACTTTCCAATATATATCCCCCCAGAATTCTTATATAATATCCCATTCTATAACTACCATACATCATACAAGCCGGTACCAAAGGGTTAACTACCGTACAAGCAGGTGCCAAGGGGTTAAACTTTGAGCTTTTCATCCAAGGTTGAATATAACCAAGCTCTCTGAATAACACATTCCAACGAGATAAGCTTTTTAATTGTCTGGGTAGCTCGGCCATTTTAATCCGTTCAAAACTCTTTAAAACGTTCAATCTTCTCCCTTGTCGGCAGCTTCCCCGATGTTTTCTTAACGATGTCCTCTGCATACTTTAAAGCTTTTCCAGGATCTGCAAATGAGCGTTCAACGCCGTTATAAGATACCTTCATTTTTCCGGGAAAGTAAATTCCATATCTTACTCCCGGGACATCCCTCGGAGTGTGTCTTGCCGGTGTAAAAAATCTCATTTTCTGTACTACCTCAGGAGAGTAATCGCGAAATATTCGCACATTATCCCCACGGTATGTCAGCTTCTTCCCATGAGTGATCTTTTTCAATATAAATTCCACTGAAGAGATGTCACGGAATTTCACGATTATCTGTCTTGAATAATTTTTTCCTCTTGCAACATACCCAACTCGGTTAGCAACGTCTATTCTTGGTTCTTCTGACAGTTCAAAGACATCTTTGAGCAAATCAGTAACGAAAGTACATGCTTGAGATTCATGTCCCTCTCGTCCTTCCTTTACTCCGAGAATCCTCAAGTTATATCTCCGAGATCTTGATTCCAGGTCCAGACATTTATCAGTCATTCTTCCAAGTTTTTCCTCTTCAGTTTTCTGTGATTGTTTCAAACTCGTTATTTCCGAGACAATCTCTTTTATCTCATTCTCTATCTCTTCCATTATCTCATCCAGCTTTCCGATATCATCCTTTACACTTTTAATTTCTTGTTGTAATCATTTTCAATTCTGATACACTCTGATTTTAATCTCTTATCAAATTCCGTATACTGCTTTTTCAGTTCTTTTAACTCACTGCAAGTATTATCAATTTTTGAGAAATTTTCTCCATGCTAGCCTCCATACTCTGCTTGTTACTCTCCATACTCTGCTTGTTACTTTCCATGTGAGACTCCATACTTTGCATCTTCTCCAGTATAATGTTAATTATAGCATTCATATCTAAAAGCAATTGCTTCACCCCTTTCTCCTTCTTGTCTCCTTTTGTTGCCATTTCAAACAGAGACCCTTGGCTGTAAGAATCTTCTTCTTCTGAACATTCTTCTGTCGTTTGCAGAGTATCCAATACTTTCTCGAGCTGAAGGCTGATAGTGTTTTTTTCTGGCGCCCTTGAACGATTATCTCTGCTCATTTAAACTAATTTAAACACCCGATTTCACCATTAATCTCCCCGATTTTCACGTCACCTTCTGATGATATCACCCTTACACAACACCAGGCGACTTTGGTGAGTTTTTTTTTAAATCGGTGCTGACTTAAAACGGCTTTTACAATTTTTTACGGGGGAGAAGCTCAATGCCGCGCCTTAATTCTCCATGACGCCGCCGGAAGTCCCCATGTCCTGAAATGTTGTCGCTTTATGCATCCTGAAATTTCGTCGCTTTTCGCGTGCGGAATATCCGTCAATTTTCGCGTGCTGAATTTCGGTCAATTTTCGCGTTCTGAAGGTTTGGCGCTTTTTGCGTGCGGAATTTCGGTCAATTTTCGCGTTCTGAAGGTTTGTCGCTTTTTGCGAGCGGTATTTCCGTCGCTTTTCGTGTCCTGAAGGTTTGTCGCTTTTCGCGTGCTGAATTTTCGTTGGTTTTAATGTCCTGAATGTTCCTCTATTTCGCGTGCTGAATTTCTGTCATTTTTCAAATGCTCAATTTTCGTTGCTTTTCTTGTTCTGAAATTTCGCCACTTTTCTTGTTCTGAAATTTCGTTGCTTTATGCATCCTGATGTTGGTCGCTTTATGTGTCCTGATGTTTCGTCGCTTTTCGCATGCTGAATTTTTTGTTGCTTTTAGTGTGCTGAATTTTCGTTCCTTTTAACTTGCTGAAATGTCGCCTCTTTTTGTGCGATGGAATTTAGTGCTTTTGATGTCCTGAAATTTTGTCGCTTTATGCGTCCTGATGTTACATCGCTTTTCGCATGCTGAATTTTCGTTGCTATTGGTGTGCTGAAATTTTGGCGCTTTTCGTGTGCTGGAATTTCGTCGCTTTTCATGTCCTGAAATTTCGTCACTTTTCACGTGCGGAATTTCCGTCGCTTTTTGCGTCCTGAAGGTTTGTCGCTGTTTGTGTGCTGAAATGTTGTCACATTATGCGTGCTGAATTCTCGTTGGTTTTACCGTCCTGAATGTTCCTCCCTTTTTGCGTGCTGAATTTTTGTCGCTTTTTGCAAGCTGAACTTTTGTCGCTTTTCGTGTGCTGAAATTTCGCCACTTTTCACTTTCTGAAACTTCGTCCTTTATGTGTCCTAATGTTTCGGCGCTTTTTGCATGCTGAATTTTCGTCGCTTGTTGTATGCTGAAATTTCGGTGCTTTTCGTGTGCTGGACTTTCGTTGCTTTTCATGTCCTTAATTTTGTCGCTTTTCGCATGCTAAAATGTCGCCACTTTTTGCGTGTTAAATTTTCGTCGCTTTTCATGTGCTGATATTTTGTCGCTTTTCATGTGCTGATATTTCGTCGCTTTTCACGTCCTGAAATTTCGACACTTTTCGCGTGCGGAATTTCCGTCGCTTTTCGCGTCCTGAAGGTTCGTCGCTTTTCATATGCTGAAATGTCGTCGTGCTGAATTTTCGTTGGTTTTAATGTCCTGAATGTTCCTCTTTTTCGCGTGCTGAATTTCTGTCGTTTTTCAAATGCTCAATTTCTGTCGCTTTTCGGGTGCTGAAATTTCGCCACTTTTATCGTTCTGAAATTTCGTCGCTTTATGCATCCTGATGTTTCGTAGCTTTATGCGTCCTGATGTTACGTCGCTTTACGCATTATGAATTTTCGTTGCTTTTTGTGTGCTGAAATTTTGGCGCTTTCCGTGTGCTGGAAGTTCGTTGCTTTCCACGTGCTGAAATTTCGTCTCTTTTTGCGTGCAGACTTTCCGTCGCTTTTTGCGTCCTGCAGGTTTGTCGCTTTTTGAGTGCTGAATTTTCGTCACTTTACGCATGCTGAAATTTCGACACTTTACGCGTGCTGAATTTTTGTTGGTTTTAATTTCCTGAATGTTCCTCTCATTTTTTGTGCTGAATTTCTGCTGTTTTTCAAATGCTCAATTTTCATCGCTTTTCAGGTGCTGAAATTTTGCCACTTATCTCGTTCTGAAATTTCGGGTTGAATGTTCCTCCCTTTTCGTGTGATGGAATTTCGTCACTTTTCATGTCGTGAAATTTAGTCGCTTTATGCATCCTGTAATTTCCTTGCTTTTCGCATGCTGAAATGTGGTCACTTTTTGCGTGCTAAATTTTCGTCGCTTTTTGTGTGCTGATATTTAGTCGCTTTTCACTTCTTGAAGGTTTGTCTCTTTTTGCGTGCTGAGTTTTCGTTGGTTTTAACATCCTGAATGTTCCTCCCTTTTCACGTGCTGAATTTTTGTGGCTATTTGCCGATTAATTTTTGTCGCTTTTCATGTCCTGAAATTTCGCCACATTTCTTGTTCTGAAATTTCGTCGCTTTATGTGTCCTGATATTTCGGCGCATTTTGCATGCTGAATTTTCGTCGCCTGTTATGTGCTGAAATTTTGGCGCTTTTCGTGTGCTGTAATTTCGTCGCTTTTCATGTCCTGAAATTTTGTGGCTTTATGCATCCTGTAATTTCGTAACTTCGTGCATGCTGAATTTTCGTCGCTTCTCGTGTGCTGAATTTTTGTTGGTTTTAATGTCCTGAATGTTCCTCCATTTGTGCGTGCTGAATTTTTGTCACTTTTTGCAAGATTAATTTTTGTAGTTTTTCGTGTGCTGAAATTTTGCCACTTTTTACGCCTTGAAATCTTGTCACTTTTCGCATTCAGAATTTCCGTCGCTTTTCGCGTGCTGAAGGTTTGCCGCCTTTCACATGCTGAATTTTTGTCACTTTACCCGTGCTGAATTTTCGTTGGTTTTAACGTCCTGAATGTTCCTCCGTTTTCGCGTGCTAAATTTTTGTCACTTTTTGCAAGCTGAATTTTTGTCGCTTTTCGTATGATGAAATTTCGCCACTTTTCTCGTTCTGAAATTTCGTTGCTTTATGTGTCCTGATGTTTCGGCGCTTTTCGCATGCTGAATTTTCGTCGCTTGTTGTTTGCTGAAATTTCGGCGCTTTTCATGTGAAGGAATTTCGTCTATTTTCATGTCCTGAAATTTAGTCGCTTTATGTATCCTGTAATTTCGTCGCTTTTCGCATGCTGAAATGTCGTCACTTTTTGCGTGCTAAATTTTCATCGCTTTTCGTGTGCTGATGTTACGTTGCTTTTCACGTCCAGAATGTTCCTCCCTTTTAGCATGCTGAATTTTTGTCGCTTTTTGCAAGCTGAATTTTCGTTTCTTTTCGGGTGATGAAATTTCGCAACATTTCTCGTTCTGAAATTTCGTTGCTTTATGCGTCCTGATGTTTCATCACTTTACGCATGCAGATGTTTCGTTGATTTTAGTGTGCTGAAATTTCGCCACTTTTCGCATGCTGAGTTTCGTTGCTTTTTTGTGCTGACATTTTGACGCTTTTTGTGTACTGGAATTTCGTCGCTTTTCATGTCCTCAAATTTCGTCGCTTTATGCATCAGGTAATTTCGCCGATTTTCGCAAGCTGAAAGTCATCACTTTTTTGCATGCTAAATTTCTCATTCTGAAATGTCGTCGCTTTATGTGTCCTGATTTTTCGTCGCTTTATGCGTCCTGATGTTTCGTCGGTTTCCGCATGCTGAATTTTTGCTGCTTTTAGTGTGCTGAAATCTCGCTACTTTTCGTGTGCTGGAATTCCGTCACTTTTCATGTCCATATTTTTCGTCGCTTTATGCATCCTAATGTTTCGTCACTTTTCGCATGCTGAATTTCCATTGCTTTTAGTGTGCTGAAATTTCGCCACTTTTTGCATGCTGAATTTTCGTTGCTTTTTTATGCTGAAATTTCGCCACATTTTTCGTTCTGAAAATTCGTCACTTTTCGCATGTGGAATTTCCTTCGCTTTTCACGTCCTGAAGGTTTGTCGCGTTTGGCGTGTTGAATTTTCGTCACTTTATGCTTGCAGAATTTCCGTTGGTGTTAATGCCTGAATGTTCCTCTCATTTCGTGAAATGAATTTTTGTCGTTTTTCGCATGCTAAATTTTTGTCGCTTTTCGTGTGCTGAAATTTCGCCGCATTTCATGTTCTGTAATTTCGTTGCTTTATGCGTCCTGATGTTACGTCGCCTTTTGCATGCTGAATTTTCGTTGCTTTATGTGTGCTGAAATTTTGGCGCTTTTCGTGTGCTGGAATTTCGTCGCTTTTCATGTCCTGAAATTTTGTCGCTTTATGCAAGCTGAAATGTTGTCACTTTTTGCATGCTGAATTTTCGTCGCTTTTAGTGTGCTGATATTTTGTCGCTTTTCACATCCTGAATTTTTGTCACTTTTCGCGTGCGGAATTTCCGTCGCTTTTCGCGTCCTGAAGGTTTGTCGCTTTTTGCGTGCTGAATTTTCATCACTTTACGCATGTTGTATTTTCTATGGTTTTAATGTCCTGAATGTTATTCTATTTTGCGTGCTGAATTTCTGTCGTTTTTCAAATGCTCAATTTACGTCGCTTTTCGTGTGCTGAAATTTCGCCACTTTTCTCGTTCTGAAATTTCGTTGCTATGTGACCTGATGTTTCATCGCTTTATGCGTCCTGATGTTTCGGTGCTTTTCGCATGCTGAATTTTCGTTGGTTTTTGTGTGCTGAAATTTTGGCGCTTTTCGTGTGCTGGAATTTCGTCGCTTTTCATGTCCTGAAATTTCGCCACTTTTCGTGTGCTGGAATTCCGTCGCTTATCATGTCCTGATTTTTCGTCGCTTTATGCGTCCTGATGTTTCGTCGCTTTTCGCATGCTGAATTTTCATTGCTTTTAGTGTGCTGAAATTTCGCCACTTTTCGCATGCTGAATTTTCGTTGCTTTTTGTGTGCTGAAATTTCGCCGCTTTTTGTGTGCTGGAATTTCGTCGCTTTTCATGTCCTGACATTTCGTCGCTTTATGCATCCTGTAATTTCGTTGCTTTTCGCAAGCTGAAATGTCATCGCTTTTTGCATGCTAAATTTTTGTCGATTTTCGTGTGCTGAAATTTCGCCACATTTTTCGTTCTGAAAATTCGTCGCTTTATGCGTCCTGATGTTTCGTCGCTTTACTCATGCTGACTTTTCATTGCTTTTAGTGTGTTGAAATTTCGTTGCTTTTCGTGTGCTGGAATTTCGTCGCTTTTCATGTCCTGAAATTTATTCGCTTTATGTATCCTGTAATTCCATCGCTTTTTGCATGCTGAAATATCGTCACTTTTTGCGTGCTAAATTTTCGTCGCTTTTCGTGTGCTGATATTTCGTCGCTTTTTACTTCCTGAAATTTCGTCACTTTTCGCATGTGGAATTTCCGTCGCTATTCACGTCCTGGAGGCTTGTCGCTTTTCGCGTGCAGAATTTTTGTCATTTTACGCGTGCTGAAATTTCGTCGCTTTCGTGTGATGGAATTTCGTCTCTTTTGGTGTACTGGAATTTCGTCGAATTTCATGTCCTGAAATTTAGTCGCTTCATGCATCCTGTAATTCCATCGCTTTTTGCATGCTGAAATATCGTCACTTTTTGCGTGCTAAATTTTCGTCCCTTTTCATGTGCTGATATTACGTTGCTTTTCACGTCCTGAATGTTCCACCCTTTACGCGTGCCGAATTTTTGTCACTTTTTGCAAGCTTAATTTTCATTTCTTTTCGAGTGCTGAAATTTCGCAACATTTCTCGTTCTGAAATTTTGTCGCCTTATGCGTCCTGATGTTTCATCACTTTACGCATGCAGATGTTTCGTTGATTTTAGTGTGCTGAAATTTAGCCACTTTTCGAATGCTGAATTTCGTTGCTTTTTTTGTGATGAAATTTTGACGCTTTTTGTGTACTGGAATTTCGTCGCTTTTCATGTCCTCAAATTTCGTCACTTTATGCATTCTGTAATTTCGTCGATTTTCACAAGCTGAAAGTCGTCACTTTTTTGCATGCTAAATTTCTCATTCTGAAATGTTGTCGCTTTATGCGTCCTGATGTTTCGTCGGCTTCCGCATGCTGAATTTTCGCTGCTTTTAGTGTGCTGAAATCTCGCCACTTTTCGTGTGCTGGAATTCCGTCGCTTTTCATGTCCATATTTTTCGTCGCTTTATGCATCCTGCTGTTTCGTTGCTTTTCGCATGCTGAATTTCCGTTGCTTTTAGTGTGCTGAAATTTCGCCACTTCTCGCATGCTGAATTTTCGTTGCTTTTTGTGTGCTGAAATTTCGGCACTTTTCATGTGCTGGAATTTCGTCGCTTTATGCATGCTGTAATTTCGACGCTTTTCGCAAGCTGAAATGGCGTCACTTTTTGCATGCTACATTTTTGTCGCTTTTCGTGTGCTGAAATTTCGCCACATTTTTCGTTCTGAAATTTCGTCACTTTTCACGTGTGGAATTTCCTTTGCTTTACATGTCCTGAAGGTTTGTCGCTTTTGGCGTGTTGAATTTTCGTCACTTTACGCGTGCTGAATTTTCGTTGGTTTTAATGTCCTGAATGTTCCTCTATTTTGCGTGCTGAATTTCTGTCGTTTTTCAAATGCTCAATTTTCGTTGCTTTTCTTGTTCTGAAATTTCGCCACTTTTCTTGTTCTGAAATTTTGTTGCTTTTCATGTCCTGAAACTTCCTTAGTCCTGGATTATTACTAATTCATCCACTATTTCTGGAGCTACTTCCTTAAGTACTCTGGGATGCAGCCTATCTGGACCTGGGGATTTATCGGCCTTTAATCCATTCAATTTACCCAACACCACTTCCCGGCTAACCTGGATTTCACTCAATTCCTCCAACTCCTTTGACCCGCGGTCCCCTGCTATTTCCGGCAAATTGTTTATGTCTTCCTTAGTGAAGACGGAACCAAAGTACTTATTCAATTGGTCTGCCATATCCTTGTTCCCCATGATCCACTCACCTGTTTCTGACTGCAAGGGACCTACATTTGTTTTAACTAATCTCTTTCTTTTCACATATCTATAAAAACTTGTTATGAATTGGTCTGATTTATCCATTAGGAGGAATCGCATTTCCTCAAGATGAGCGGTGTCCAACATACTTGCAATCCACATTTTAAGCGTTGGTATTGATGTACCCTTCCAAAATGTAAGTATTAATTTTTTTGCTATTATTAAACCATAGTTAAGGAATAGATTTCGAGATGTGTTCAATTTATTCCCATCTTCCATTACACCAAATATAATCATTTCAGTATTAGCTTCCATTCTTGTCTTGAATAATTTTGTAAATATTTCAAAAATATCATTCCAAAATCTAAAAAGTTTTATGCAGGAAACTAAGGAGTGTGTTATAGTTGCCTTTTGGGCTAGACATTTATCACAAGTGGCGGATATATTTGGATACAATTTGTTCAATCTTGTTTTTGAATAATATAAACTATGTACAATTTTAAATTGTTTTTGATTATGTCTTACATGAATTGAACATTTGTGAATATATATATATGGTATTTTTCCCATTTAACCTTCTTAATTTTTATCATTAGTTCCCGTTCCCACTCTTCTCTAAGTACCTCTGTCGATGGTAGGTCTATATTTAGAATACTATTATATAAATATGATATTAATTTTTGTGAGTCAGATTCAATATTCATTGCTTCTTCCAATAAGTCAGGAGTTACTTTTTGTATATATTTTTTCACGACATCGCAAATCTGAAGATATTTAAAATATTGGTTGTTTTTCAATTTAAATTTTAATTGTGGTTGTTGGAATGATAGTAGGTTTCCCATTTCGTACATATCCCCGATCCTTCTAATTCCGAGACTTTCCCATTGGTTATATGTCTTATCAATAAGAGATGGTTTAAATAAAGGGTTATTCGCTATTGGCATTAACAGTGATAGATTTCTTAATTTTAAAGATAATTTTATTTGTTTCCAAATTCTTATTGCACCATATACAATTGGGTTCTTCTTATATATTGTGTTATTCAGTTTTTTTGGGGAGAAGAGGATCGTTCCTATATTACAAGGATGGCAATCCTCCTCCATTTTTATCCATTCTGTCTGTTGGGTAGCAATATCCAACCAATAAATCATATTCTTAATATGCACTGCCCAGTAATAATACATAACACTTTCGTTGGTTTTAATGTCCTGAATGTTCCTCGCTTTTCGGGTGCTGAATTTTTGTCGTTTTTCGCATGCTTAAATTTCGTCGCTTTTAGTGTGCTGAAATTTCGCCACTTTACGTGTGCTGGAATTTTGTCGCTTTTTATGTCCTGAAATTTCGTCGCTTTATGCGTCCTGATGTTTTGCCGCTTTTCGGCTGCTGATTTTTCGTCGCTGTTGTTGTGTGCTGAAATTTCGGCGCGTTTCCCGTGCTGAATTTTCGTCGCTTTTCGCGTGCTGAAACGTTGTCTTATTTTGCGTGCTGAATTTTCATCACTTTTCGTGTGCTGATATTTCGTTGCGTTTCGCATCCTGAAATTTCGTTGATTGATGCGTCCTGATGTTTTCGTCCCTTTTCACAAGCTGAAATTTTGTTGCCTTTTGTGTGCTGAAATTTCAGCGCTCTTGATGTTCTCAAATTTGGTTGCTTTTCATGTTCTGAAATTTTGACACTTTAAGCGTCATGTTATTTCGTCGCTTTTCGCATGCTGAATATGCGTCGCTTTTCACGTGCTGAATTTTCGTTACATTTCATGTGCTGAATTATCATCGCTTTTCGTGATCTGAAGGCTTGTCACATTTTAAGTGCAGAATTTTCATAACTTTTCTTAGGCGGAATTTTCTTTGCTTTTCGCGTGCTGAATTTTCGTCGCCTTTTGCGTGCTTCATTTTCATCGCTTTTCGCGTCTTGATGATTCGTCGCTTTTCGCGTGCTGAATTTTCGGCGCTTTTCGTGTACTGATATTTTGTCGCTTTTCACGGGCTTAATCTTCGTCGCTGAATTTTCGTTGGTTTTAACATCCTCAATGTTCCTTTCTTTTCACGTGCTGAATTTTTGTCGCTTTTCGCATGCTAAATTTTCGTAGTTTTCACGTCCTGAATTTTTGTTGCTTTTCACGTGCGGAATTTCCGGCGCTTTTCGCGTCCTGAAGGATTGTTATTTTTCGCGGGTTTAAATTTCATTGCATTTCACGTTCTGAAAATTTGTCACTTTTTGCATGCTGAATTTTCTTCGCTTTTCACGTCCTGAAGTTTTGTTGCTTTTCACATGCTGAATTGTTGTAGCTCTTAGTGTCCTGAATTTTCGTCGCTTTTAATGTGCTGAAATTTCGTCGCTTTTCAAGTTCTGAAATTTTGTCGCTGACATTTCGGCACTCTTCATGTGCTCAAATTTCGTTGCATTTCATGTTCTGAAATTTCGTTGCTTTTCATGTCCTGAAATTTGATCACTTTTTGTCTGCTGAAATTTTGTCGCTTTTCGTGTGCTGAAATTTCGTTGCTTTTCACGCTCTGAAATTTTGTTGCTTTAATCATCCTGATGTTTCGTCGCTTTTCACATGCTCAAATTTCGTTGCTTTTCATGTTCTGAAATTTCGTCGCTTTATGCGTCCTGTAATTTCGTCGCTTTTTGCATGCTGAATTTTCGTCTCCTTTTTGGGCTGAAATTTCGGTGCTTTTCATGTGCAGATATTTCTTCGCATTTTACCTATTGAAATGTTGTCATTTTCCGCCCGCTGAATGTTCATCACTTGTCGCGTGCTGAATTTCAATGATTTTTGCGTGGATCATTTTCATTGCTTTTCGCGTCTTGAAGTTTCGTTATTTTTGCATGCTGAATTTCCGCCACTTTTCGGATGCTGAATTTTTGTTGCTTTTTGCGTGCTAAATGTGCATCGCATTTAATGTTCTGAAATTTCGTCTCTTTTCGTATGCGATATGTCCATCGCTTTTCGCATCCTGAAGGTTTGTTGCTTTTTGCGTGCTGAATTCTCGTCACATTACACGTGCTGAATTTTCCTTGGTTTTAAAATCCTCAATGATCCTCTCTTTTCAGGTGTTGAATTTTTGTCACTTTTGGCATGCTGAATTATTGTCGCTTTTTGTGTGCTGAAATTTTGGCGTTTTTGTGTTCTGGAATTTTGTCGCTTTTCATGTCTTGAAATTTCGTTGCTTTATGCGTCCTGTAATTTCGTCACTTGTCGCATGCTGAAACACTTTTTGTGTTCTGAATTTCCGTCGCTTTTCGTCTGCTGATAATTCATCGCTTTTCGTGTCAAACTTTGTCACTATTCGTGTGCGGAATTTCCGTAACTTTTCGTGTATTTTCGTCACTATACGCATGCTGAATTTTCGTTGGTTTTAACGTCCCTTATGTTCCTCTCTTTTCACATGCTGAATGTCCGTCGCTTTACGTGTGCTGAAATTTCGCCACTTTTCATGTTCTGAAATTTCGTTGCTTTATGCGTCCTGATGTTTTGTCACTTTTCGCGGGCTTAATGTCCATCGCATTTCACGTTCTGAAATTTAGTCACTTTTCACGTGCTGAATTTTTGTCACTTTTCGCTTCCTGAAGATTCGTCACTTTCCGTGTTTGGAAATGTTGTCGCTTTTCATGTACTGAAATGTTGTCGTTTCATGCATCCTGAAATTTTGTCACTTTTCACGTGCTGAATTTTCATCACTTTTAACATGGTGAATTTTCGTCGCGTTTGCTGATAATTCATAGCTTTTCACATCCTTGAATTTCGTCATTTTTCGCGTGCGGAATTTCCATAGCTTTTCGTGTCCTGAAGGCTTGTCACTTGTCGCGTGCCTAATTTTCGTCACTTTACGCGTGCTGAATTTTCATTGGTTTTAACATCCTGGAAGATCCTCTCTTTTCGCATGCTGAATTTCCGTTGCTTTACGTGTGCTGAAATTTCGCCACTTGTCATGTTCTGAAATTTTGCCATATTATGCAGGCTTAATTTTCGTCGCATTTCACGTTCTGAAATTAAGTCACTTTTTGCGTGCTGAATTTTTGTCGCTTTTCACGTCCTGAAGTTTCGTTGCTTTTCAAGTGCTGAAATTTTGTCGCTTTTCGTGTCCTGAAATGTTGTCGTGTTATGCATCCTGAAATGTTGTCACTTTTCGCGTACTGAATTTTCGTCGCTTTTAACATGTCGCTTTTAGTATGCTGAAATTTCGTCGTTTTTCATGTTCTGAAATGTTGTCACTTTATGCGTCCTGTAATTGTGTCGCTTTTTGCATGCTAAATTTTTGTCGTTTTTTGTGTGCTGAAATTTCGGTGCTTTTCGTGTGCTGATATTTATTCGCTTTTCACGTCTTGAAGTTTCGTCATTTGTGCATGCTGAATTTTCGCCGCTTTTCGCATGCTGAATTGTTGTCGCTTTTCGCGTGCTGAAATTTCGGCATTTTTCGTTTCCTGGAAATTTGTTGCTTTTCAAGTCCTGAAATTACGTTGCTTTATGCATCCTGTAATTTCGTCACTTTTCGCATGCTGATACGTCGTCACTTTTTGCATGCTGAATTTACATCGCTTTTCGTGTGCTGATATTTCATAGCTTTTCCAATCCTTGAATTTTGTCACTATTCGCGTGCGGAATTTCCATAGCTTTTCGTGTCCTGAAGGTTTGTAGCTTGTCGCGTGCCTAATTTTCGTCACTTTACGCATGCTGAATTTTCATTGGTTTTAACGTCCTGAAAGTTCCTCTATTTTCGCATGCTGAATTTTCGTCATTTTACGTGTGCTCAATTTTTGTTGGTTTTAATGTCCTGAATGTTCCTCTCTTTTCGCGTGCTGAATTTTTGTCGCCTTTTGCATGCTGAATTTTCGTCGCTTTCCGTGTGGTGAAATTTCGCCATTTTTCTCGTTCTGAAATTTTGTCGCTTTATGTTTCCTGATGTTGCTTTTCGCATGCTGAATTTTCGAGGTTTTTTGTGTGCTGAAATTTCGCCGCTTTTCACGGGTTGGAGTTCCGTCACTTTTCATGTCCTGATATCTCGTCGCTTTATGCGTCCTGTAATTTCGTCGCTTATCGCATGCTGAATTGTCATCACTTTTTGCGTTGCTTTTTATGTACTGAAATTTCGTCGCTTTTCACGTTCTGGAATTTTGACACTTTGGTTTCCTGATGTTTTGTCGCTGTTCGCATGCTGAATTTTCGTCGCTTTTTGTGTGCTGAAATTTCGGAGCATTTCCTGTGCTCAAATTTTGTCGCTTTTTGCATCTTGAATTTACGTCGCGTTGGTATTTTGAATTTTCGTCGCTTTTATTGTCCTGACGGCTCGTCACCTTTCATGTGCTGAATTTTCATCACTTTTCGCATGGTAAATTTTCGTCGCCTTTAGTAGGCTGAAATTTGTCGCTTTTCATCGGGCGCTCCCGCAACCAAGGAACGTGAGGTAAGTACTTACCTTAATCGGGCCTTGTGGTTTTTGCTCCAGGGGGAGCAAAGCAGCAGAGGAAGCGGCCCCCGTTCGACTCCAGCGAAGGAGTCGACAGTGGAGGGGGATAGGCGCAAACGGGACCGCACACGCTGCGGACCGCTGACAGGGAACTGCGCTGATGCCGGTCCGCTGAACAGCTGTTTGGTTAACAGCAGCGGACCGGAGGGAAATTTAAAAACCCGACCGGCAGCCCTGCAGACTCATGACAAGGAGAATCGCCGCCCGGGAACCGCTACAATGCCGCCTGAAAAACGGCAGGCAGCCTCTAACTACAGGTAAGACAAAAACCTTACCAAAATTACAGGTTCTATAGGAATCAACTTTCTCCAACACTGGAACAGGCTGGAGACAGCAAAAATAAGTATGTCTCTCTCCCCAACCCAGAGGTGGTAATGGAGTTCAAAACCTCCAGGGAAAACGAGGGGTCACTGGCTGAATGCCAAGGGAGCTGATACTCCTACCCCAGTGCTATTGCACTAGCCATCTCCCTTGTCGAGGGATTGATGCAACAACGGAGTTTGAGCTATGCCTCCTCCAATTTGTAGCACACCCTTTTGCTCCCTCTTTTGAGACTAGCTAAGGAGGCCAGGGCTGGGCTGGCTTAAACGCTGGGCAGGCCGACAAGAACAGCAGTATGCCAGGGGAGCAGGATCAGGAAGAGCTACTGGGTGTCGTGGGCCACTACATGGCTCCTCCACGCGACCATCTTCCCAAACAAAGCCCTGCAGGAGTAGGCCTTTCTAGAGGCAAATCCGCAGGCAGCTGGGTCAGCAGACTCGCAGACAAGAGCTAAAAGCAGCGAACTTTGAAGCTCCTAACAGAGGGTCAAGATGTCACCGCCTTTGCTCGTTTTTTCCACGGATCATACTCACCTGGCAGGCGAGACGCCATGATCACCAAGGTGGTTCTCCCAGGATGAGACTATCCCGTTGCACTACGAGTGTGCTGACGCCTAAGATGTTCCCAAATTTGGGATACTCGACTGACATTTGTGCATATAAGACCTGCCCGCAACCCCAAATATACGGGGCTATGCAAACCGCTGCTGCGGGAAGAGAGGCAGCTAAACCTGTGCGCCTCATGAGGGCAGGCCATGGAACGAGCAGGACATCGCATCCAACACCCAGCTGGCAGCACCCCTCGGCATCCACCAGCAAATATCGACCAAGGACTGGTGAAAGCCTGGCGACCGCTTCACATTACCCCCAAAGTTCTTTTTAGACAGGGGCCCAGAGCGGAGCCGTGGGAAAATGCGCCGCCCCACCGACAGCACCAGCATACCAGCAAAACTAAGCCTTCATGGAAAAAACAATAAAAATGGAGGTAGGTAGTCTGGTTCCTCCCAGTTTACACTAAATAAGGGTGTTCTACTAACTGCGGGGGGGGGGGGGGGGGGGGGCATTTACACTTGTTGATAAAGCATGGGGTGCTGTCACAAATAACTAATATATACTCAACAGTATTAGTGGATAAAAACTTGAATTCAAATTGGGCATATTACCGCCAGTTCAGCAATGCGCGCAAAGGGCATTTTCTCCCTCTAAAAAAGAGAAGTGAGAAGGTCAAGCTGAACTAGAAAGGCTCATTACTAAACGGATCATGGGAGTAAACATGAACCATTGGAATTTGTATCGAATATATTCACCAGAACTACAAAAGATGGTGAATGTAGCATCATCATTGATCTAATATCACTAAATAAATCTGTTGAATATATACACTTTAAGATGGAGACGGTTTTTTTGTCACTGCCAGACATCTGATCTCCAAAGGATACCTTATGGCGAGCATTGATATAGAAGATGCTAACTATCTTATACCCATACACTAGGATCATTGTAGATACCTAAAAAAATTTACCTGGATAATGGATATCCCGGTTAGGGCAACAATGGGAGTATAGAGCATTCCCAGTGGTCTAACCTCAGCCCTAAACTATTATAAATATTAAAAATGGCCATGAAAATATTAAGAAAACAAGCATAATCATGGCATATATTGGATGATATCCTCATATTAGGGGAAACAAAGGAATTAGCTGTGGCAGCAGTTCTAGCTACGAAACAGCTCCCTAAAGCTCTGAGGTTCATCCCACGCCCAGATAAACCAGAATTGAAGCCGTTAACTACCATGGATTATCTGGGCTTCAATAACAATTCCATCCATATGACTGTTACTATGCCAAGGTACTTGGGTCACTATAATCAAATCATGAATGTACCCACTGAAGCTATATCACAATTACAGTGGTGGGCAGACATATATTTGGCATAGTTTTCAGCCCTATTATCATCACCAATCCCAACTTGGTTATTAAAAACCGATGCCAGTACTTTAGGCTGGGGAGCAACTAAACTCCATATCCAGCACAGGTAACAGATGGACCAATTCAGAATCATCGTTACTACACACACCGGGCATCAACTACTTGGGATTGGTGATCGCTTATTGGGCTAAAAAGCATATGCATTTCAAATGCAGCACGTACATATGTGGTTACGGATTGATAATACTATGGTGGTGGCTTATATCAACCATATGGGGAGCATAAAATCATTATTGTGCAACAAATTGGTCAAATAGATCTGGCAATGGTGTGTCAAAAGACATTTTAACTATCAGCTGCCTATTTCCTAGGAAGCTAGAACACAGTGGGAGACACCACGTCACGGGTAAAAATTTATGATAACATTGAATAGATGTCAAACCCAAAATATCTGCTAAAGGTATTAAGCAGTTTGAAAGCCAGATATCAATTTGGTTGCACAAGACGGAATCACCAGTAACCTATGTATGTGACTTAGGAACCAGATCAGAGGCAGCAGCGATAGATGCCTACACGTACTCGTTTAATCTTACTATTAAAAAAGACATTTTGATCTTTATTTAAATAGGTATCTTCTCCTATTATTCCAAATATAATCCATTCCGTTTTGGGTTCTATTCTTGACTTGAAAAGCTTTGTAAATATCTCAAATATATCACTCCAAAATTTATTCAACTTTGTGCATCCTACAAATGAATGTGTTATATTAGCGTTTTGAAACAAACATTTATCGCATCTGGGAGAGACGTTTGGATAAAATGTATTCAACCTCGTTTTTGAATAATATAGTCTATGTAATAATTTGAATTGAATTAAATTATGTCTTTCATTAATAGAACGTGTATTAATAGAATGTGTATTCATCAAATACTTTTCCCATCTATCCTTCGAGATCTTTATCATTAGCTCATGTTCCCAATCTTCCCTTAATGCTTCTGTTGAGGGTGATTCTCTATTTAATATATTATTATAAAAGTATGATATTAATTTTTGTGAATCAGCCTTAATATTCATTGCTTCTTCTAAAGGATCTAAAAATATAGTTTGAAATCTGTGTGTATATTTCTTCATAAAGTCACATACCTGTATATATTTAAAGTATTGATTATCCTTCAATTTAAATTTTAATTTTAATTGTTGAAATGATAACAGTTTGCCCACTTCATACATATCCCTTACTTTCCTAATCCCCAGTCTATCCCATTGTTGATATGTGTTGTCGATGAGAGAAGGTTTGAATGCGGGGTTGTTCTATAGTGGGGTTAGTACTGATAAATTATTTAATTTCAAGGATACTTTTATTTGTTTCCAAATTCTTATTATATTGTGAATAATTGGGTTCTTCTTATATATTATACTATTCAATTTTACTTCGGAGTCACGTGAGTGATTCCGTGAAGAAGCCCGTCCCAGGACGCGTTGCGGCATTACGTTTCAGCAGGCCAAGCGGCAGCGCGGGAGACAGGGCTCCCGCAGAAACGAGAAAAGCTAAAGTTTAGGTAAGTACTTACCTTTACTTTACAGCCTTTGCGTCTGTTTGTTCCCTGCAGGGCAAGCAAGCGGCCCCTTGGACTCCGGGAGGAGTTTTTCCGTTGTCGGGAGGGGAGGAAGACGCAACTAGGACTCGCCGGCGGACCATGGTGCGGGTGCCGGTAAGCTGTCCTCAGGGGCGACATCGGCGCGGGGCTAGCACTGCGCTGGGGTTCCCCTCAGTCCTCGCTCGCCGTCAAGGACTGTCCAGGTGAGGCAGGCAGGCGGGCGGGAGGAGGCTTCCGACTTTTGCGGAGCCGTTAAGGGGACCCACGGAGCAGTGCTGCCGTGAGTGCGCTGCAGCCCGAGTGCAGCAGCCCGAGGAGAGAGAGAGAGGGAGAGGGAGGACCGCTAATCAGCGCCCCGCTCCCGACTCTGTACCAAGCCCGTCAGCATCAGCTGCGGGCTGGGAGGGAAATGCTGCACCTGCCCGACGAAACGACGTCTTTGGGCAGCAACAGGCGGTAGGACCGCTTGGGGGGCGGTCCACAAACCCGACACCGGGACCTAGCCAGCCCGCTAGCGCCTGAGCAACGGGCTGGATGTGTGGAAAACCCGGCGGTGGAGCAACATCGGACTGGGAAGTCTCTCCACCCAGGAGGAGGAGAGACTGCCGCCTGAACTACAGGAGCAGCTCTTGGGCATTCCAAATGTAAGTTTGCAGTTGTGTTTTTATTACATAGTTCAGGAACAGAACGCAAAACTCGCAAAGAGGTACTGCCCCGCTCCAACTATACCAGCGGGGCAGCAACCGGCGGCAGCGTCGCTCGCAGAGCGTTTTCGCTATCCCTGAGACCGAGCCAAGCCAGTCTCGCCAGAGCCTACACGGCGGACTGGGAAAGGGGCTAGGAAGCCAAACGGCCGGTCGTCTCCGACTCGTCGGAGGGGGGGGGGAAATGTCCACCCCAAAGCGGGGGAGAGACAGCCGCCTAAGCTGCATCCAGCAGCTTTTGGAGGGGATGGTCTACCGAGAGCAGCAGCGCTCTCGGACAGACAGGACAGGCGCCCCCTCCATGGTGCTGAGTCCGGCACCTCCCTTTGCGACCTCGGACCAGGAATGGGAGGTTAGCATCGGTGACCAGGGGCAGGCTGGTCTGAGTATGGGGCAGGCGGAAGGAGACGAAAGAGAGCAGGGTGTGCAGGAAGAGCTGCTAGGGGTCGTAAGCCGATTCGTCGCTACCCCACGGGTTGGAGCACCACTGGAGCCAAGAATGGCTGCCAGCATAAACCATCTCTCCAACAAACCACTGCAGGAGAAGGTGCTCGCCCAAGTGCTTGAGGAGCACACAGCCCCGGATAATTGTGAGGCTCTCAAGGTCAAGAGCCTCAATCCTCAAATATGGGGCAACGTGGGGGGACCGATTCGGACACAGAAGGTCAAACTACAGCGCATACTTCGCCTCCTCACGGCGGCTATAACAGCCTATGCGCGGGGAGTCGAGACCGTAGAGATGACCACTCACCAACAGGATGTCCTGGCACTCATGTGCACGACACAATATGAGTTGAATAACCTAAGAAGAGACAACATCAAGCCGGCCCTCAATCCTAAATTTGCAGGTTTATGCAAAACTCCATCAGTAGAGACCGACTCATTCTTATTTGGGAAGGACTTGAACAAACAGCTCAAAGAGATGGAGGAGGCGTCCAAGACCTTTAGCCTCAGAGGGCACCACCGGCAGTGAACATACCAAAGCTCTTCATTCCACCCAGGCGGCAGCACACCACTGTATCTACCAGTCGGCGGCCCGAACATCCGACTGGTCAAAGCTGTGGGCCGCACTATCCCCAGAGACCTTTTTTAGGTCAGGGCCTGCAGCGGACCCCCTGGAAAATGCGCCTCCCCCCAACATCGCCAGCACGTCGACAGGGAAGAACACTCAAAAAGAAAAAAAAAAAAAAAAAAAATCACAACCCCGCCAATAACCATGGAGGTAGGTGGGTCTGGTTCCTACCAGCAAATAGAGCGCTTTCTTGGACTATCTTGGCTTTCATATTAATTCAGTCCACGTAACTATAATGTTGCCAAGAGACAACATAGTTGAATTGGCACAAACAAGGGACAAATTAATGGTCAAACTACCAACCACTCGACAAATAACAGAGTAATTGGGGGAAAATGATACCATTTTTCTGTCTACATGATTCAGATGTTAGTATCAAGAACAACATATAGGTTGTCATTGAGCATCTCATGAAGTTACCGACTGAAATAATATCAGAAAGACAGTGGTGGGGTTACCACTTACACTGGGCATTAAGTATCTAAAAATGCTCGGGTGAAATTCATGAGTTTAAGCACTTGCATGTATGGGTATAAATAGACTACACTATGGAGGTGGCCTATATTAACCATATGGCAGCATAAAGTCGGTATCATATGACAAGTTGGTCAAAACAATTTGGCAATGGTATATCCATAGAGGTATTGGACTATCAACAACTTACCTGCCTGGTAAGCAAAATACAGTGACAGACACCAGGTCACAAAAAATTAAGGACAACATCAAGTAGATGTTTTCATATAAAGTTTAACAAAACTATCAAGCTATACGATGCATTTCATTGTCTCTGTACTGCACACTGACAATGACAATTAAAATGGAATGTGAATCTGATATCGATTATTTGCATCAATGGTATATCACCAGGGGTTCGGGGATGTCCTATGTATGTCGCGGGGGGAAACCAGACCCTGGGGCAGTGGAATCCTCATTTATATAAAAAATTTTCTCTGGGACAGATAGTTCCAGCAGAAAGCTTGTCAGCTATATATATTAACTTTTCTGACCTATAGGTCATGTTGTCATTCAACAATATATTTATAATATTGATAGACAAATGCGTTCATGTTGCATTGGTGAAATTAATTCTATGTTTTTTTCCCTTCTGCCTCACCAATCGAGAACAACGCACAGTACAAAAGGATTCTGTTTCAGAACTTACGCTATGACATGATTGTTGGAACTTGCATGGAGGTTTTCCAGTACCCAGGATTATTAACAATCGGAGCCGGGCACAAATCAACTGTGCCATGACAAAATAAGCTCCTAGGCTGCAGATTCTGCGCAAGCCTCTGGGACTGGGATTGTTATACTGAACAATCAACACCATGTCAGCATCCTTTTGAACATTAACTGGACTACAACACGTGTCCAGCATCAACAGAAGTGCTGCAAGGATACAGGGAAAACCTACTCATCCGATACAGGTACTACAAACTGGAATTCCTGGATAACCGTCATCACGATGAAGGATTCGGCTACAGTACCATCAACACAGCTAGAATTGCCCTGACTGTTCTTTTCAAAACAGCTACAGGACAACAGGTATGGGTTACT
Organism: Leucoraja ocellata; assembly: GCA_036785375.1. Lineage (NCBI taxonomy): Eukaryota > Metazoa > Chordata > Chondrichthyes > Rajiformes > Rajidae > Leucoraja > Leucoraja ocellata. The sequence goes on from JAWMAR010000332.1 coordinate 1,010,552, forward strand.
GGCTGGGGGTAAATTTGAAGGGTATTAAACTCTAAAGCCCTAGACCAAGTACACCCATATGTTGGGATGTCACAATGGTTAACCATACTTCAGGGGATACTCACCAGCCAGAGCCCTAAACCTGAACCTTCTATGCACTAAAAACATATGTTGAAGGCACACTGAGCAGCACAGAGGGTCCAGTCACTACTCCTATTTCAACTGGACACCATGCTCACAGCTTCAGACCAGATCTCTATCATTTGTCCAGGGAATGGTCAAACCAGACCAGGAATACCTTATCCAGTCATAAAATCCGGGCTTACCCGCCAGAAAACACGGTAATGTACCAAGACCCTTTTTTACCTTACATAGACACAACCTAATTATGCGAGGGAGATGAAAAGCCTTGTGGGTTGGTCACAAAAAACCTTGTGGTCGGGTAACAAGCCTTTTTGAAATGGCTCAAGCAGGTTAAAGCTCCTGGGATAAAACTAACATGTCAAAGTTGTCATCCCACAGGAGAAGCTTCCACGTCAACGGCAAAAGAATGGACGTACCTATAAACCACATCCTGGCTCCAGCAGAATAGTGGGGGTAAAACGTTCAGAAAAATAATTTATTATAAACTGTTGACAAAACCTGTTTTTTCATTTGCAGGAAAGATTCCAATCTGCAAATATTCAAATTAGCCAAAGGGAGCATTTAAATTTCTTCAGTGTCTATTGTAAAATACCATTGGGGTTTCTATAACAGAATCATTGGTTGGTTACGATACACACTTCCTCCCTCAAAGACTTCGGCAGTGAGTGTAGTATAACTGTTACACGGTTTGCAATCACAGAGCTTTGAAATCTTCAAGGAATCACTCACGTGACTCCGAAGTAAAATAGTAAGATTAAACGAGAACTTACCAGTTTGAAGTTTGATCTGTATTTTATGAGGAGTTACGATGAGGGTTTACGTGCCCTCCGCTCCCACCCTCATTACATGGATCAAACTGATAATTGATGTCTCTTTGTTCTTTACTATGTTACTTCAAATACTTGTGTCTATCTGTGATTCCACACCGCTGCTTTGAAGTATGCCGCAACGCGTCCTGGGACGGGCTTCTTCACGTAAACCCTCATCGTAACTCCTCATAAAATACAGATCAAACTTCAAACTGGTAAGTTCTCGTTTAATCTTACTATTCTAAGCTGTGAATCAACTGAACTGTGAGTCTGTAATGTACTTGGAATAAATGATTTGTTAGGAGGTTGAAATGCTATGAAATGTATTTGCTGGCCTGCACTCTGCATGAAATGCTATGAAATTGGATTTGCTGGCCTTCACTCTGCTTGAAATGATATGCAATTAGATTTGCTGGCCTGCGCTCTGCTTGAAATGCTATGCAATTGGATTTGCTGGCCTGCACTCTGCATGAAATTCTATGAAATTGGATTTGCTGGCCTGCACTCTGCATGAAATTCTATGAAATTGGATTTGCTGGCCTGCACTCGGCTTAAAATTCTATGAAATGCTATATACATTCCTCCCTCATCGCAAAGATGTTGATTAATTGGACATCTGTAAATTGTTCCTAGTCTGCAAGGAGTGGATATAAAGATGGGATAAATAGGAAGGGCTGATTGATGGACGGCGTATCCGCAGTTGGCCAAAACATGCAACTGAATACCTTTCAGATGAGCAGGTAGTTCCAAGGAAACCTTCATGGCTTTGAACGATTCGATCAGATCAGAACCTGTTGGAATAATTTCATGGAATGAGTTTGAGCTGCAATTTGACAAAAAGGACAAATTCTCTATAGAAACATGTCCTGTACCTTCTTCCCCCATTGCTTTCAGCAACTCCTCCAGTTTGGGGAGCAGGTGGTGCATTTTCACGAAGCATTTCCATATCAGTTTACGGACCAGCGGCTCTTTCTCAGTCACCAGGTTGAGGAGAAGTGTGGAACCGGCCGCACGGCTTCCTCTCTTCGTGCGTTTGATGACTTGCTGTGAAGAGCCGTGGGGACAAGTAGTTATAGAGCTGTACAACACAGAACCAGAACCCTCGGCCAACCTTGGCGATGGATTCACTGGAGTCACAGTGCCTTAAGTGGTAGAGTGATATCGCAGTCTACACAGGGAGACAGGCCATTCAGCCCACATTGTCCATGCCAACCATGTTACAATTGTAAGTCAGGGCCATTTGCCTGCATTTGGCCCATAGCCCCGTAAGCCCCTCCTATACGCTCATCAGTCTGAATGTACTTTGATATCCCTAATGTTATCCGCTTTTCCAGCTTTCTCTGGCATTGTGTTCCAGATATGGGCTGCTCTCCAAGTAAACCTGTTGTCCCCAGATCAGACCCACCTACATTTCTCCCATCTCCCCTCAAGCCTGTACCCTCCAGTTTGTGGATCACCACTGCTGTGCGGGATATTCTTTGTGACTGTGCCGTACTGAGTTGTAATTACAGAGAGCAGCACAGCACAAGAATTGACCCTTCGGCCCACAATATTTGTGCAGGAAAACATTTGAGTATCGGCTGAAGTTTCCCACTCATCCAATCCTCTCCCTACCTTGTACTCTTGCTCACTGAAATATCTCTCGTATGCTAGATCGAAGACGACATTCTCCACCGCCTCTTGAATCGCCTCTTCCAGCCTCTGGCGGTAATGATTTGTCAAATCCAGCAGCTGCCAATCATCACACCTTTCCAGGAGCTCCATCATCGAAGACATTGGAGGAGCTGTGATGAATCAAAATAATGGAATTATCAAGTGTTGTCTGTTTTCCTCCACCCATAGCTGTCACCACCCCCACTCTGCTAAAAGGCAGACCACATGACGGAGATGAGACGGGTTGCTGTCAGGCCACGTGCCGGATCTACCCGCACCCTGTACGGAGGGAGGGAGGGAGACCCGGCTGTGATCCTCGACTTGCCCTGACAATGGTCCCCAGGCTGTTGTTGTAACTTATTCCCTGCGGCATCTAAACAATGCGCTAACTCACAACAATTGTCCCCGTCCCACTGTTCAATCCCACGGGTACATTCTCCTCTTGATTCTGGATGGACACATTGTCAACACCTTTTGACAGAATACACCGTTGCGACATTAAACGAAACTTATTCTCACACTTTAGCTTTAACATTCAGAGTTCAGAGGCACAGTATGCAAGCAGGCCCTTCGGCCCAGCGAGTCCATGCCAATCATTAATCCATCACCCGCTCACACTAGTTTTATGTTATCTGACATTCTGCATATTAGGGGCACATTTACAGAGGGCAATTGATGTTCATGCCAGCATGCCATAGGGATGTAGGAGGAAACACACACTGTCATAGGGAAAACATGCAAACTCCGCACAAACAGTGGCCGTGGACAGGTGATCTCTCCCCACCTTTAAACAACCTCTAGCATCTAAATCAAACGTATTTGGTTATCTAACCGCTGTGTGTGATCTGGCCAAGTACAAATGACTAGCATTTGTTACCTGTGTAATAAAGACAATGTGTATTTACTTTATTGATTAAATTAGTGAATGCAGAAAACAGTGGAAGTGCAATGTTGGATGATCCATTATCAGAGCTGGGACTGTAACCAAATGCTGATCTGATCAAACTGCTGAGTGTTTCCAACAAGTTTCTCTTTTTCATTCAGATCTTCTGGAAGAGCAATATTTTAAAAAAATTCCATGCCCAAAAAACCGGCTGTGAAAGTCACACGTCATCCTACAGTGGTCAATAGATTTATGCACATGTCATATTTCAACTCACATACCCAATAGTCAGTCCCAACTCATTTGAATAATGAAATGAGAACTGACATGTACAAAACGCATTCTGTGTTGCAAATCTGAAATCCTCAAAGTATCCTTTCCTTTTACTATCATTCTGCTGCAACTTCTCCTGGGATCACTCAGTCCCTCGGCCTACTCAACATAAATGTTCACGCATGTAGTACATCCGTCAAAGAGAATGCCTACAAGTCCTTGGTCAGGCTCAAATTGGTTTATTGTAGAGCCGTATGAGATCCTTTCAACAACAACAAGATCACCCTGGAGAAAGTACAACGCTGGGCAGCCCGCTTTGTATGTAACGACCACAAGCGCAAATCAAGCCTGAATAATATGCCGACTTCCCTCGGATGGGATACCCTAGAGCTCCGCAGAATCGGGCTAAATGTTATTGCAATTTACAAGGAGATTCACAAAATCACACCATCAAAACTCCCGTTATCCCAGAGCACCAACTGCCATGAAACAAGACAAAATAACGGTCCATACATCATCGACTGGCTAAATTTCAATAGACTTTAGTACCAATATTCCCTTTACCCAAGGACAATAAGGGAATGGACCCAACACGTGTGCTGCTCCCGATGTTAAGTAATTTAAAAAGGGGATTGAGCAACTAGATCTCCTCAACTTGGTGAAAAAGGCCCATTTCAAAATGTAATCACTACTCTACTCACTCCGACCTGCGCCTGATAACCACTGATGAGGTGTTTGCGCACTAAGCAACTAGAACCAGAACCAGTCTTATCTGTGACCACAGGGAGAACAAAATGTGCAACTCACCGTACAGCCGGCTCAGAAAGGCCTTTACTCTGGTAATTGAGGAAGTTTCATCAGCAAAAATATCTGAAAGTGGTCATAACAAGCTGACGGTTTCATTATGAAATAGTTCCCATTTAGTAAGTGTAAAACAAACTGGGACATTTACTTTGACTCCAGCAGACTGCTCAGCTCATTCAACACATCAAGTGTTGGTTGCTACTTTATACAAGTGTGTGTGTGCTGGATGTGCAGCATTAATCTACACCAACACATCCAATGACAAAACGCAGCAGCAGCTGTTGCTCAACATGACTTTTCTGCTTCAAACTAACACTGGGACACATTTACTCACAACAATACATTCAATGTGTTGCTGACAGACAAGAGAAAATCACATTCAATGGGGGAATTTAACCCAAGTCTCTCCCCAAGATTAGACCCGTCTACTGGGGAGCGGCAGACAAAATACTCACCAATGGATGGATGTCAATCTGCTGTCCTCGCTCGTACACAAAAATGCTGGAGACACTCAGCGGGTGCAACAGCATCTATGGAGCGAAGGAAATAGGCAACGTTTCGGGCCGAAACCCTTCTACAATCTGCTGTCCTCGCTCCCCGGCCCCGAGTCTCAACGCCCGCCCTGACTGCCAGTAGCCAAGATGGCCGCCTGTGGCTTCACTCTCTTTCCTGATTCTAAGGGGATCTTATAGAAACTTACAAAACTCTTAAGGGGTTGCACAGGCTAGATGCAGGAAGATTGCTCCCGATGTTGGGGAAGTCCAGGACAAGGGTCACAGCTTAAGGATAAGGGGGAAATCATTTAAAACCGAGATGAGAAGAACTTTTTACACACAGAGAGTGGTGAATCTCTGGAACTCTCTGCCGCAGAGGGTAGTCGAGGCCAGTTCATTGGCTATATTTAAGAGGGAGTTAGATGTGGCCTTTGTGGCTAAGGGGATCAGAGGGTATGGAGAGAAGGCAGGTACGGGATACTGAGTTGGATGATCAGCCATGATCATATTGAATTGCGGTGCAGGCTTGAAGGGCCGAATGGCCTACTCCTGCACCTAATTTCTATGTTTCTATGTTTCACAGAGCGCTGGAGTCACTCAGCGGGTCAGGCAGCATCTGTGGAGAACATGGATAGGTGACGTTTCACAGAGTGCTGGAGTAACTCAGCGGGTCAGGCAGCATCTGTGTGGAGAACTTGGATAGGTGACGTTTCACAGAGTGCTGGAGTAACTCAGCTGGTCAGACAGCATCTGTGTGGAGAACATGGATAGGTGACGTTTCACAGAGTGCTGGAGTAACTCAGCGGATCAGGCAGCATCTCTGGAGTGAAGGAACCTTCTTCAGACTGAGAGTCACAGGAGAGTGAGACACAGAGGTAAGGAAGTGTAAGGTGTTACTCCAGCACTCTGTATTATATGATTAGTGTCAGGTTAGGAAATTGGGATCTGTGTGTCCTGGTACATCAGTCTCTGAAAGTAAGCATGCAGGTACAGCAGGCAGTGAAGAAAGCCAATGGCCTTCATAACAAGAGGAGTTGAGTCTAGGAGCAAAGAGGTCCTTCTGCAGTTGTACAGGGCCCTAGTGAGACCACACCTGTAGTATTGTGTGCAGTTTTGGTCCGCTAATTTGAGGAAGGACATTCTTGCTATTGAGGGAGCACAGCGTAGGTTCACAAGATTAATTCCTGAGATGATGGCGGGACTGTCATATGTTGGAAGAATGGACCGACTGGGTTTGTATTCACTGGAATTCAGAAGGATGAGCGGGGATCTTATAGAATCGTATAAAATTAGTAAGGGTACACAAAATTGCTGGAGAAACTCAGCGGGTGCAGCAGCATCTATGGAGCGAAGGAAATAGGCGACGTTTCGGGCCGAAACCCTTCAGACTGAGTTAGCGAGGGGGTTGGACAGGGTAGATGCAGGAAACATGTTCTGCATGTTAGAAACATAGAAATTAGGTGCAGGAGTAGGCCATTCGGCCCTTCGAGCCTGCACCATTCGCCATTCAATATGATCATGGCTGATCATCCAACTCAGTATCCCGTACCTGCCTTCTCTCTATACCCCCTGATCCCTTTAGCCACAAGGGCCACATCTAACTCCCTCTTAAATATAGCCAATGAACTGGCCTCAACTACCCTCTGTGGCAGAGAGTTCCAGAGATTCACCACTCTCTGTGTGAAAAAAGTTCTTCTCGTCTCCGTTTTAAAGGATGTCCCCCTTATCCTTAAGCTGTGACCCCTTGTCCTGGACTTCCCCAACATCGGGAGCAATCTTCCTGCATCTAGCCTGTCCAACCCCTTAAGAATTTTGTAAGTTTCTATAAGATCCCCTCTCAATCTTCTAAATTCTAGAGAGTACAAACCAAGTCTATCCAGTCTTTCTTCATAAGCCAGTCCTGCCATCCCAGGAATCAGTCTGGTGAACCGTCTCTGCACTCCCTCTATGGCAATAATGTCCTTACTCAGATTTGGAGACCAAAACTGTATGCAATACTCCAGGTGTGGTCTCATCAAGACCCTGTACAACTGCAGTAGAACCTCCCTGCTCCTATACTCAAATCCTTTTGCAATGAAAGCTAACATACCATTCGCTTTCTTCACTGCCTGCTGCACCTGCATGCCTACCTTCAATGACTGGTGTACCATGACACCCAGGTCTCGCTGCATCTCCCCTTTTCCTAGTCGGCCACCATTTAGATAATAGTCTGCTTTCCTGTTTTTGCCACCAAAATGGATAACCTCACATTTATCCACATTGTACTGTCCCGCTGAGTTACTCCAGCACTCTGTGAAACGTCACCTATCCATGTTCTCCACACAGATGCTGCCTGACCCGCTGAGTTACTCCGGCACTCTGTGTCTATTGAGCAAGAGCATCCATGTGCAAGTCAAGTCAAGTCAAGTTTATTTGTCACATACACATACGAGATGTGCAGTGAAATGAAAGTGGCAATGCTCGCGGACTTTTGTGCAAAAGACAAACAACCAAACAACCTCTAAACACAATCATAACACACATATTCTTTTACATAATAAATAATGGAAGGAAAAACGTTGAGTAGAGTTAGTCCCTGGTGAGATAGGCGTTTACAGTCCGAATTGCCTCTGGGAAGAAATTCCTTCTCAACCTCTCCGTTCTCACCGCATGGCAACGGAGGCGTTTGCCTGACCGTAGCAGCTGGAACAGTTCGTTGCAGGGGTGGAAGGGGTCTCCCATGATTTTATTTGCTCTGGAGTTGCACCTCCTGTTGTATAGTTCCTGCAGGGGGGCGAGTGAAGTTCCCATAATGTGTTCGGCTGAACGCATTACTCTCTGCAGAGCCTTCTTGTCCTTGGCAGAGCAATTCCCAAACCAGATGGTAATGTTCCCGGACAAAATGCTTTCCACCGCCGCTGCGTAAAAGCACTGGAGGATCCTCGGAGACACTCTGAATTTCCTCAATTGCCTGAGGTGGTAAAGGCGCTGCCTTGCCTTACTCACGAGTGCTGAGGCGTGTGATGCCCATGTCATATTCTCGGAGATGTGGACTCCCAGATATTTTAGCTTTCATTGCAAAAGGATTTGAGTATAGGAGCAGGGAGGTTCTACTGCAGTTGTACAGGGTCTTGGTGAGACCACACCTGCAGTATTGCGTACAGTTTTGGTCTCCAAATCTGAGGAAGGACATTATTGCCATAGAGGGAGTGCAGAGACGGTTCACCAGGCTGATTCCTGGGATGTCAGGACTGTCTTATGAAGAAAGACTGGATAGACTTGGTTTATACTCTCTAGAATTTAGAAGATTGAGAGGGGATCTTATAGATACTTACAAATTTCTTAAGGGGTTGGACAGGCTAGATGCAGGAAGATTGTTCCCGATGTAAGGGAAGTCCAGGACAAGGGGTCACAGCTTAAGGATAAGGGGGAAATCCTTTAAACCGAGATGAGAAGAACTTTTTTCACACAGAGAGTGGTGAATCTGTGGAATTCTCTGCCACAGAGGGTAGTTGAGGCCAGTTCAATGGCTATATTTAAGAGGGAGTTAGATGTGGCCCTTGTGGCTAAGGGGATCAGGGGGTATGGAGAGAAGGCAGGTACAGGATACTGAGTTGGATGATCAGCCGTGCTCATATTGAATGGCGAATGGTGCAGGCTCGAAGGGCCGAATGGCCTCTACTCCTGCACCTATTGTCTATGTTTCTATATCCAGGAGCCTGCAGTGCAGCGGATCACCACATGGTGGGAGTGTTGACCACAGAATGGCCGGGCCTGCAGTGCAGCGGATCACCACATGGTGGGAGTGTTGACCACAGAATAGCCGGGCCTGCAGTGCAGTGAATCACCACATGGTGGGAGTGTTGACCACAAACTGGAGCAACTTATGAGATGCATTCAATGCACATTGGAAGTTGCTGTCTAAGGATTAGATTTAATTCTGCTCTCTACTGCAAAATGGTTCTTTATTGCCCTGTGGCCCGTTTGCTTTCCCCGTAATACACCCATCCCCCCGATGCCAACATTTGCAAACGCCCTGAAACCAGGGAAACAGACAAATAGGTGCAAGAGTTGGGCCATTCCGACATTGGTGTGAATATTAAACAGACACAGATCGGTGACGGTCCAATGTTAATGTGAACTAGTCATTAACCACTTGTGTCAAACGGTTAATGATAACTACCCTAAGCAAAGCATGACGGACGTTCGGGTGAAAGGAAGCTGTGTGTGATGTCTAGATGGTCATTAATTTAACTTTCTACTGGACCGATAGCTGTACATGGATGCTCTTGCTCAATAGACACAGAGTGCTGGAGTAACTCAGCGGGTCAGGCAGCATCTGTGTGGAGAACATGGATAGGTGACGTTTCACAGAGTGCTGGAGTAACTCAGCGGGTCAGGCAGCATCTGTGTGGAGAACATGGATAGGTGACGTTTCACAGAGTGCTGGAGTAACTCAGCGGGTCAGGCAGCATCTGTGTGGAGAACATGGATAGGTGACGTTTCACAGAGTGCTGGAGTAACTCAGCGGATCAGGCAGCATCTCTGGAGAACATGGATAGGTTACGTTTCACAGAGTGCTGGAGTAATCAGCGGGTCAGGCAGCATCTGCGGAGAACATGGATAGGTGACGTTTCACAGAGTGCTGGAGTAACTCAGCGGATCAGGCAGCATCTTTGGAGTGAGGGAACCTTCTTCAGACTGAGAGTCGCAGGAGAGTGAGGCACAGAGATAAGGAAGTGTAAGGTGTTACTCCAGCACTCTGAATAGTGTCAGGTTAGGAAAATGGGATCTGTGTGTCCTGGTACATCAGTCTCTGAAAGTAAGCATGCAGGTACAGCAGGCAGTGATGAAAGCCAATGGCCTTCATAACAAGAGGAGTTGAGTCTAGGAGCAAAGAGGTCCTTCTGCAGTTGTACAGGGCCCTGGCGAGACCACACCTGGACAATTGTGTGCAGTTTTGGTCTCCTAATTTGAGGAAGGATATTCTTGCTATTGAGGGAGCCCAGCGTAGGTTCACCAGGTTAATTCCCGGGATGATGGCGGGACTGTCATATGTTGAAAGAATGGGTCAACTGGGTTTGTATTCACTGGAATTCAGAAGGATGAGCGGGGATCTTATAGAATCGTGTAAAATTAGTGAGGGATTGGACAAGGTAGATGCAGGAAACATGTTCCCCATGTTGGGGAGTCCAGAACTGTTAAGGTACATTTCTTAAAACAGACAACTCACAATAAGTTAGATCAACCAACACAAGCTTTACTGATCATTTAGCCGGCGAGAGTGGCAGGGGATACAAAGTCAAGTGTGCAACACACACTTAACCCTCCTGGGCCATCACTCTAATGAACAAAGACATACAGCATCTTTTGTTAGTATTTTGGAAAGTGAAGTAAGTGACAGAGGCGAGGGAAAATAAGGAGATCAAAGGATGTGAGATAAGGAGAGAGGAAATGTATATGTGCAGCTTTAAGGGACATTGTTCGGGCAGCAATTGGAGTATTGCATAGTTAACCAGAATGGTTTAAAAACGAGGAACTGCAGATGCTGGTTTACAAAAAAAGGACACAAAATGCTGGAGTAACTCAGCAGGACAGGCAGCATCTCTGGACAGAACGACCGAGTGACATTTCGGGAGGGTCTCGACCAGAAACGTTACCATTCCTTCCAGTATTTTGTGTCTACATAAACAACGCCTATCTATCCACGTGGCGGTGTGCCAGCAGGCTGGAGCAGCGGGCAAAGGCCTTGCCACAGAGCGGGCGGGTGAAGGGGCGCTGGCCGGTGTGGATTCGCAGGTGGTCGCGGCGGGTGAAGCCCTTACCACACAGGACGGCAGAGGAAGGGACGCTCACCGCTGTCTGGAAATGCGGATGAAACCCTTGCCACACTCAGCGCACACAAAGGGTCTCTCTCCGGTGTGTATCCCGCTGGTGCTCCCGCAGACCCCGTGCTCTCTTGTCACAGTGGGAGCAGCTGCTCGCCGGCGTGGGCCCGCCGGTGCTGCCGCAACCCCCGCGAGCTGTCAAACGCCTCACCGCACTACGGGGCAGTCGTAGGGCGGGCCACTGGTGTGCACCTGCTGGTGAGACAGGGAGTGGCAGGCCGTGGCAGAGCGCTCGCCACACACCGGGCTGGGGACGGGACGGGTCTCCGGCGTGCACCCGCTGGTGGGACAGCAACTGGGTGGTTGGTGAAGCCCTTGCCGCCCTGGGCGCAGTGTGGGGGCGCTCGCCGGTGTGGGGTGCGCTGGTGCACCAGCAGGCTGGCGGAGTGGGCGAAGCCCTTGCCGGCACTGGGCGCAGGTGTAGGGGCGCTCGCCGGTGTGGGTGCGCTGGTGAACCAGCAGTTGGCTGGACTGGATGAAGCCCTTGCCGCACTGGGTGCAGGTGTAGGGGCGCTTGCCAGTGTGGTTGTGCTGGTGCCTCTGCAGGCTGCTGGAGTGGGTGAAGCCTTTCCCGCACTGGGTGCAGGTGTAGCGGTGCTCGCCGGTGTGGGTGCGCTGGTGCTTCAGCAGGGTGCTGGAGTGGGTGAAGCTCTTCCCGCACTGGGCGCAGGTGTAGGGGCGCTCGCCGGTGTGGGTGCGCTGGTGCCTCTGCAGGCTGCTGGAGTGGGTGAAGCCCTTCCTGCACTGGGCGCAGGTGTAGGGGTGCTCGCCGGTGTGGGTGCGCTGGTGTACCAACAGCCTGGTGGAGGTGGTGAATCCCTTGCCGCACAGGGCGCAGGTGTAGGGGCGCTCGCCGGTGTGGGTGCGCTGGTGCTTCCGCAGGGTGCTGGAGGGGGTGAAGCCCTTGCCGCAGTCGCTGCAGGTGAAGGGCCGCTCGCCGGTGTGGGAGCGCTGGTGTATCAACAGCCCGGTGGAGATGGTGAAGCCCTTGCCGCACTGGGCGCAGGTGTAGGGGTGCTCGCCGGTGTGGGTGCGCTGGTGCTCCAGCAGGTTGCTGGACTGGGCGAAGCCCTTGCCGCAGTTGCTGCAGGTGAAGGGCCGCTCCCCGGTGTGCACGCGCCTGTGCACCTTCAGTTCCGTGGGCGACTTGAAGCCTTTGCCGCAGTCGGGGCAGGTGAAGGGCCGCTCGCTGCTGTGAACCCGCTGGTGCACCCGCAGCCCAGACAACAAGGTAAAGCTCTTGCCGCAGGTGGAGCAGACGTGGGGCCTCTCGCCCGTGTGCACCCGCCGGTGGGTGTCCAGGACATTCGCCGTCTTGAAGGTCTTGCCGCACTCCGAGCAGTCGAAGGGGCGTTCTCCCGTGTGCACCCGCCGGTGGGCCTCCAGCTTGCTCGGGGACCGGCACACCTTGCCACACACGTCACACTCATAACGCTTCTTCTTGTTGTGCCCCGTCATGTGGTCCTCCACCGAAGCTCAGACCCTCGAGGCTCAGCCCACCCTCAAAGACCACTCGCGTCCCCGTCTCTCGTCCACAGCAAAGGCTCCTAAACCCTACAGGCGGGGAACAAGTTGGCAAACAGAACATTACTAACGCGTGCTTGAGGAGAGGGGAACTGGGTGAGGGGGGAAGTGAGGGTCGAGTGGTGTGTGGTGGGGTGGGGAAGGATGGGGGAGGGAGCGAGGGGCAGCTGCTCCCACTGCGGCGAGCTTTTCAAGAGCGCATGGGTCTGCGGGAGCACCAGCTGATATACGCCGGAGAGAGAATCAAGTCTGCAATTTATCCCATCAGATATAGCATCAAAAGACGTTTAATTTGACACCTAATTCACTTTCATATTAAAAAAGCTACGGCCATTCTCATAGCATCTTGTCCCCTATTGCTTTTCCATTGACTTAAC